>VXBC01000913.1:1091301-1125139 GCA_013399945.1 Ploceus nigricollis | reverse complement strand
GCGGGCGGGGCGGGGGGCCCGCGCCGGGCGCGGGTGCTCTGCCCAGGGAGCAGCAGGAACTGGGGTGCTCTGGCTCCCTGTGGGTCCCGTGTGCGTTTTGCTCGGACCTTTGCTCGCAAAGGGTCATCCATGATGGGAAAAAACCACATAGCTCTGCTCTTCCTATAATGCATAACATAAATATAATGTAGGTAATATATATAATATATAACATGTAACACTCTAGGAGTTGTCGAAGATTTTGGAGGTAATAAATTTAGTGTTGCTGGGGGAGAAAAGCGCTGCTTCAGCCACCAGTGGCTCAGATGTATCTTAAATGTCTTCTTGAAGATTATAGCAAGTAATTTTTTTTTTCCTAACATAATGCCGATAAAGGATTAGTTGGGAAGGGAGTTTTGTCCAGCTGGCCTCAGCTAATGGAATAACCTGAAATTTACCCTGCTTTTAATTTCAAAGGATCTTTGTGTGCGCAACCAATGTTTATACTAGATTTACTTTGCATATGGGAAATTAAAGGAGAGCTACTTTTTCATTTTCAGCTCCAAACTGAAGGTTCTTCCAAACGTCAGACATGCTGCTTAACTTTGTGGTAGTGTTTTCATGTCACTCCTGCAGCAAAGGAGTTTGAGATCTTCTTAATTTTTCCTATAATTTTTTGTATCCCTATTGGTATAATATGAAACAAGCTAGTGTTTCAGGTATTTGTCTAGTCATTTAATTTCACTAAAGACACTACTTGTTACATTATTGTAATCTGTTGGCCAGATTTCCTCTTGGTTGTGGCTTATTATTTATTGTATTTTGCCTTAATTGGTCTTGATCTCTCTAGTATCTAAAGTTAATAGTTTTTAACAACTAAAATCTGTAACTTTTATATATAACACTTTAATATTTTTGTAACAGAATATTAACCTGTTCCTTATGTTAGATTATATGTTCTCTACAGCTGTTCAGCACTCCTGATTTTTAGCAGAAGTTGTAGCTCATGTACGGTGCAGGCAGGTAGTGTCTAAGTGCAGCCATGGGCAGACTCTTGAATTCCATGTAGAATAAAGGTATATGTTAAAGTTCACAGATGCAGAGGTAGACTGGGTAACTTGGGGCTGTGATGAACACGTGGTGCACCTTTGACTAATCTTCAAAATCCATTCCTGTATTTTTCAGATATTGCAATCTGAATCAAAGGTTTGGGTTTTCAATATTGAAAGCTTTTTCAGTGTTTTGAATATTATTAGAATAATTTTGATTTTTTTTTTTCTCCTGGCTGCTTTTTTAAGGTTTTATCTAAGGCATTGTATAGTTAATTTTTTTGGTAGGAATTCAAACTACATCTCCTCACCTACTCATTATTCTTCACTTTTCTTTTCTCCACTCATTTGCTACTTCTGCAGCCTGTGATGAGCTTCTTCTTTCCAGAAATTAGGGATGGCTTGAAAACTGTCTGATCATCTGGAGTGATCAGGATAGCTTTGCTTCGTGTCTTCGTTGCTGAGTACATTTCCTACACAGTGCTATAATCTACCTGGTTTGACTTTACCTTGATTGCTATATCTTCTTTAAAGTTTAGGATTTTGAGTTTCTCTAAGTAGCTTCAATATCCCTAAGATTAGGCAGACAAAAACCTGCAGTAAAAAAAATTCTATTTTTTTCCTCACTGGAATACTGTACTTGCTGGGTACTCCTCCAGGTCTCATGTGCTTGGTTACAGAAGGTAATTGACAGTCTTCTCCTTGCAGATGTTTGTGTAAGGTGACAACTACTTTCCTGGCTGGAAGAACTAGGTGGAGCTTGCTCTGGAAATAAGTCAGAACAACATGTGATTAGACAATGGTGCTGAATAGGTTACTTTTCAGCAACCCTGTTTGCTTTTGTTCCCAAAGGGAATTAGGTGCTCTGTGACACTCATTCTTCATTACATATTTTGTAGTGGGAAGAACCTAAATTAGCCTTGACAAATATAAACCTAAAGAAATCTAAAAAGTTGGGTGTCACTTGAGGAATTTCAGTGACCTAAAGTTAAGTTCTAGTAATGCTTTTCTTCTTGGAACTTTCTCTTGGTGAGGTGTTGTTCAAGTTGTAATTCCTTAGTAATTCAAAGGCCATTATAGATCAGACTAAATGTGTAGTAGCAGCGTGGCATATAAAAATTCCACAGGACTGATTCCATTGTGTGGCTGTAGTGTGTAATAGTGTGTCCTTTCATGAACACTAACTTAATGTTTCTAGTAATTTGAATAAAATTCCTGTCATTTATGTTTAGAGCACAGAAGGAACACTCTCAGAAGCCATTTATGGAATAAGATGTTCACTTTCTAAAACTGGGAAACTCCTGAGACCTACATTCTTAGCTTACTTTAAAACTGGTTTACACATGCTTTCTTTTGATTGGAAATTGTATGTTAGGAAGAAAGCTGACTGATGTTTACCACCAATATAACTTATGCTCAGAGATAATTTAATTCCAAAATAATTCTGAAACTATCATTTGATTATATGGGAAAAGCATATTATTTACATTTTTGAGCCTAAGGAATATACTAAAACCAGTATGTTCTAAATGTTGTGGCTATGAGGACTTGCATTTATCAAATTGTGTCCAAGTCAAACTTGTTTGTGTAAAATCTCTGTTGGATTCTGTTGGAAATGTGGAATGAAGACTTTTAGGTTTTCTGTCTGTGACAGCCTTGGCTGCAGCACAATTATGTGCCAGGTGAACTGGGAGGGAGTCACAGACACGTTGTACTTCTGGGGAGACTCTCTGGCAGTTGCTGGACTAGCAAACTCAACTAAATTAAGGCCATGTGTGATAATGAAATGATAGTAGATTGTGTTAGGGCCTCTAAATGTTTATAGTCACAACTGTGCCTTGCAACTTCACTCTTTAGCTTCTATGACTTCTTTTTGTACTGTATTTCATTGATTTTGTAGATGTATGTAGCAGAAAATTACATTTTTTCTTTGTTTCTGTATCAAGGCATGGTTCAGAGGGAATAGTTAACACCAACCTCCAATTAATAAGATTTCAATTTTTTTTAAATTGGGTATGAGAGAATCAAAACATTTTTGAAAATGCAACATCAATCTGCATTTTTGTGGTTCAGTTTTTGTCATAGTTCTTGAATACTCACAGGATTCTTGGTAAAATTTATCACAGCTTCCTTGTATGGTCTTTATTATATTCTGTGTTAGTTCTTCTTTTCAGAAATAATTTTGAAGTATTCGCTGTTGAATCTGCTTGGAGCAGGAGACTAAACTAGCTAACTCCTGGGATCCCTTCCAACCTGAATTGTTCACTGATTTGAAGTATGCAGTGGTAGTAGCAAGAGAAAAAGCATCATTAGTATGAAAGCAATAAGAATTAAAAGTGTGACACACAGCAGCGGGTGTAAGGAAAGCATTTGCCCTTTTGGTGGTATTAGGGCTACTGTTTAATTTGGTCATTCTCTTGACCACTTCAAATGAATTTCTAAACATCTTTGTTAATGACTACAGTTTAAACAACTTGCCCCTACTGTCCTGAGCCAAGCAAACATCTGGCTTAAGATTCAGTGCCCCTGTTTGCTTCACTGCCTAAATATCCTCACTTGCCTGCAGTAGTCACTTCTGAAACAGTTGCATGCAAGCAGCTGGACATCCTCAGCCTTCAAGTGCTGTAAATAAGTGGATATAGCATTTTTCTTCCTGCTTTTCCCTGCCCTCATTTTTTCTGACCTTGTAGCAGCTGGGACATCCATATGTCAGTCAGACACAAGAGGTGGAGTTTCAGTATCATCTATTTCAGTTCTGAAACCTGTAGTTTCCAGAGCAGGATGATGAGTTGTCTGTACCACTGTGTTCTCCAAAGCCTGGTATCTCATTTTACACTGTGAGACTCTTCAACATCTCAGTCCTCAAGAGACTTCCCTTTGCATGTGAACTTGCTGAGAAAGGCTTGTCTAAGACTAGTAGCCCACAGTTCAAGAAGCTGTTGTGTTAAAGGGTTACATGGTTTTTCATGTCAGCCTTGGAACAGTCCTGTGCTGATGATTTCCTCACCAGTGCTGGTAGTGTTACTGTTAATCCTTCAGAACTGCAAACTTGAACTGCTCCCATGGCAGCAAATCATGGTTGTATTGTCAGTGCCAGTATATGGGATAAATTCTTCTTATCTGAAAATCTTGATTTGAGTTGGCACTGGACTGTCTAGAGCAGTCTTCTGTCTCAGCTTCTCTAGACAGGTGAGCTGTACAACCACTATTGAAACAGCCAGTGCAGAGAAAGGCTGGATGTCTTGGCACTGATGGGTGATCAGATATAACACACCTGTCTGATGCACTCAGGGTGCCAATGCGTTACACAGATGTCCTTTGTCTACATCTAAAGTGTCCCCAGGAAGGTGGCCAGGATTGTGTTGCTCCTGTTAGAATAATTCATCACCCTCGTGGCCTTGCATGACTCCAGTAAAAGACACACAAACCCCTGGGAGTCAGCTGTGCACTGCATGAACTGTCCTGGGGGCTCAGGCAGCCTGCTGACCATGTGTTTGGCACTCTGCTTTGGGCTACTGCTTGAATGTGTTTGAAAGCATGATGTTATCTTAAAACTTGATTGCTCTATCAAAATGAACACAAAAATAAATTGGGATAATTCTTGGATTCTATTTATAATCTGGTTTTACAGTTCCACTTAAGGAATTTTGGCATTTTTTTCCTGTTTTGTGATGAGACATATGCAAGGAAAAGAAGCAGCTGATTGTGTGAAGCTAAGATAGAAAGATAGTTTTACTTTGTGTTTTTTATTATGAAGGAATAAAGCAGTCATAATTTAATCCATTAAACTAATGACTATGTTTTGAAGAGGTCTATAGGAAAATGACAGTGATTGTATTTCATTACAAAAGTTAGTTCAGGACAGGAGATACAATACTAAAAATATGAGTCATACTAAAGATACTGGGTTATGAGATATTTTTGTCAGAGTGGAATCCTGAACTGTTGAAATACTGAGCTTGGTGTCTTGATTATCTGTCTTAAAAATCAGGTTATCAACTGAGCACAAATACTTGGCCTTAAGCAAAAGAGGACTTCAGTATATTCCCTGAAAATCCCCATAAGCTTTCTTAAACTTAGTTGTTAAGAAGCATGTCAAGTTTAGATAAGATAAACTTAAGGTGTGTCCTCACTGAAGAAGGAAGAAGGTGGGTCATTTCCTAAGCTAACACATAATAAAATCCTGCGAATATGAAAAAAGGTGCTAATTTTTTTGGTGAATTTTACAGAGTTACGTTAAACTATTAAAGCTGCTTTTGCTTTGTTGCATTTTAAAAATTGGTGTGTCCACTGGTGAAGCTGGGGCATAGGCTATAAAGCAGGGCAGAGAGAAGAACATAATTTTGAGTTTAATTTTCAAAACAACTGCCTTACAGTGAATTCCTGAAAACCTTTTCTTTCTGTACAATTTTAAGTATTGGATATAAAGCACTTTGTTTAGCTTTATTTGTGCTTGACATAATTTTTGTGTGTTTTTGTTATCTAAGAATCTCTTGGGGCTTTTTTTATTCTGCTTTTCACGCTGTGTGTGNTCTGCTGTAATTCCCTTTATGCTTTCATTTTAAAAAAGGGGGGGCAAACATCTATTATGTAATGCATGAAAACTGTTGAGACTGTATGACTATTGTGTAAATATGTGCTGAACTCAGGTATTGTAATTACACATACAAAAAGGTGATGGGAATCCTAAGGTGGGTGTCATATGGTTCTTCACTCTTCGGGAATCCTTGTGAAGGAACTTGATGCCTGTATTAGAGAAGCAATAACAAATTCACTATACAGGCATCTAAGTTTTGTAGATAAGATGTTTACTTCAGGCTGAATTTGCCTTTTTTAATTTTTTACTTTTTCTTTTTTTTAATCTCTCTTCTGTGTGGTGCAGAGTCTCATTAACTCTGTAGTCTACCCCAGTTGTCAGGTTCCAGTCCTGTCTGGGTTCTTATCACTCTAGCAGCAGAGCAGGCTGGGAGCTGAGTGCAGCAGTGTATTGCACCAAATTTATGCCTCTCATCAATTCTGTGAAGGCAATTGCGTTGTGGTTCAGGTAACTGCTGCTGAGGAATTAACCACTGGGCAGTTCTTACTTGTGTGGAGACCTTTATCAGCTTTTTCTGTGCATCTGGTAAACACTGAGGTTTGTGTAAAGATGGAGGTTGTCACTACTGCTTAGCAGTTGAGTTTGACTTTGTGTTTTAACCACTGTTCTAATAATTGATTCCTACTTTGTCAGCTGTACCTGTTCTAGATATGAAAAACTTGCTACATTCTAATATAAATTTAATTAAAGAACAATTTTCTATTGTTTACCTACAAGCATTCTAATATGTTAATGCTGCAAAGTTCCTGGCTTATAGTCTTTTAAAACAATATTTTCAGAGGTTGGATGATAACTTCAAATTTGTTGTACTTGTGCAGCTTTGGTTATTGTACAACAAAAGTGCAAACAAGTACAAAACTTGGTGTGATATGCAACAAACTCATCAGCTGTAGTAGAATGCTCTGTGAATGAAGTAGGCAGAGTGGATTCTTTAGGACATGAGATGTATTTTAAAGAGATCAGTCACCGCATTTTACAAGTTGTGCAATTTTGTACTCTGTATTGGTAGTGTACATACTCTTCCAGTGAATTTTACATTTAAAAAATCCCCACAATTACCTTTTCCAGACAAGACTCTGAATTACATAATGTCATTGTTTGACAGCACCAGTAGATAAATGCAGCATCTGTATCCATTTTTGCCCTTGGCATTGACAACAGAGATATTCCAAAAAATGTCCTAAGGCTCTTATGTTGAGCAGGACTAAAGACAAACCACTCACTCCATGTAATACTGTGGATAAGGTTGCAACAGCAGTTCTTGACTTAGGGCTTGAAGGAGAGATGGAGATGGTTAGGTGTAAAATCCAACAGCTGCTTGTCATGTGTAAATCCAGTAATTTGAAGCATTAAAAAACTGGTGTCCCTTAAGGCATGTCCTGACTTTAAAACCAGATTTCCAGTCCCTCTCATATGAAAGATTCCTGTCTGGATGATCTTCACAAATGAGAACAGGTGACAGGCCAAAATGCACCAGCCCTGTGGTCTAAGGAAGCAGTAGGATTGCATCCTTCTTTTCAGATGATGATCTTAAGGCACATTTCAGGCAATCTGTTCACTTCCACTTGGAGTATGGTAAATATGAGCCTTTGTCTGACATAACCTGAAATTGTTTATCAGCAGTAAATAGTTACTGTGGAGAGTGTTTATTTTTGTCACTCAGAGCATGTTAGTTTTGAAATTAGGGTTCTTTATTTATTTACTTGGTTTCTTAATAATATTTTTTTTAGTGAGTGGTTTATGTTTCTTTCTGCTTTGAAGAAACAGTATATGTTTGATAAAATTCAGTGTCCTCTTCCAAAGCATGTCTGCCACTTGTGTACCAAAGTGACCAGAGTTTAATAAATGGCTGTGGTTATAGCTGAATATCTGTTGCCCCCCGGTTGTGTGACACTAGTACTCTTTAGCATCCATGCACAAACTGTCTTACTGACTCTCGTGTTCTAGACCTGTACAAAATTTACAGAAGGAGCTTTTTTTCTTCTTCCTCTCTGTTAGTTGTGAAGAAACTTTTTTCCTGTCTGCATACCTGCTGTATTGCAGACCAGAAAGTAAAAACTGAGTTTATATGAATGCTGTATTTCTCAGAAATTAACTAGCTCTCCAACCACTCACAGAACTTCTGTTCCAAGGCAAGTGCATTAATACTGCCATTTGATACATTTTTCATTACAGACAAACTTCTGGAGTGAAATCAAAAGCTTGTTGAAATGATCTTATAATTAAAATATTTATGCATCCCAGCCACAGTATGTGTGAAATAGCAGACAATCTTCTGATGTGCTACAAAATGGAGGCTTTAGGTTCTTACCTAGATTTTGTGCAACCTGGTTACCACACTCAAAAATGGGCTGCTTGGCGTCTTTTCCAGCTGCCAAATGGGAGTGATAGATCATTTCTTTAAAAGGATCTAAGGGTATTCTATTCTTACACTTTTACTGACCATATTAAATCATCCTCTTAAAGTCTGGTTGGTTTTTTTTCGGGAGTGTAGCTCATGTCTGATCCAAGACAGGAGTGCAGGGAATGCTTTCAGTCGGGCATTGCTGTGCCCCCTCCCCGGTTTGCTGCTGGCCACTGGATGTTGTGCTGTGACCCACATTCACCCTGCCTGCAAAGCCCTGTCCTCTGGCCCCCTGCCAGCTCTCCCGGCGCTGTTCCACTTTAGAGAAGTCTGCAGCAAATACGCAAACAGTGCGAAAGCAAAGAGGCTTAGAATCAGGTCCTTCTCTGTATGGCTTTGTTCCTCTGAGGGGATTTGTTTCATCTTTAGGTCCTATCGTGTGTATAGAGCAAGTGATGCTCTAAGATCTGTGTTCAGAATTCAGTTGAAGGAGAGCTGGAGTACAGCTAAACAGAGGGTATGAATTTTGTATGTGGTTGGAAAAAAAGGTAACTTGTTTCAAAACATTATGAAGTTGAACTTACACCAGAGAAAACTAAATAGGTTAAGGTTTTATGTATAGTTACAGAAGGCCCCTTGATCATGTGAAATAACGTCCCAAAACATTGAGTGGTGCAAGTGTTAATTGCAATGTATCGCTCCTAGTAGGTTTAATAATTAGTTACACCTCAGCATAAAATGTATTGGCATGGTTTAGTGCATGAGAGGGTTGAGTAATTTATCCAAAAAACCATACTTGTGGCTTTGATAGATGCACATGACCAGTGAGATTGCCCTCCACATAATGGGACTGTGCTCTGGTGTTTAAGAGGACTGGCAAACTTGCCAGACTTCTGAATGAGTTTATCATCTCTTGACTTTAATAACTATAGAAGATGTTAAGAATTTGTTTTTAATAGCTTGTTTCTATTTTCTACTCAACATTTAGTGGAAGTGAGGCACAAGAGCAGTGTAGACATGGCTGTAAGCAGCTGCTGGCAGACCCTTTCCCTGCATTTGTGACACCACATTTTGTCTTTGGATACAATGAAACTGCTTTGATATTTTTAAACACCACTAACACTTACCAATAGCTAGCATGCTCAAAAAGGATGGGCAAGTAAAATACTGTGTATAGAAAAATTGCTTGCTTTAAGTCTATCTTTCCATTCAGGGGGAAAAAATGGGTTGTTTTTAGAAGTGGTATATTATTTTCACCATGTTTAGGCAGTGTTCTTTAGCAGTATTTGTGCTTAGAGGCTGTGTTTAGTACCACTTGGCGGGGAGGGAAGTGGTTATTCTTTTCATACAATTCTTGCAATAAAGTTGGGAGATGGTCTTTTATGGCAAAGTTTGGAAATTGGTCACATCATTGTACTTTAAAAGATAAACTTTTTTTCTCTGCAGGTGCACCTGCAGAGCCTTCTCCAGAGGAGCAGACAGCCTCTTGTGAAGGTAGTCCTTTTTGTGATCTTCATTACACGATTTTTTAAAAAATTATTGCAAATAATCTCTTTTAAATCTCTATGAACCTTTTCCAATCTTAGTTATCCTCATACTACTCTTGTAAGGCAATGTGATTATCTGTATTTATTTACAGTTTCACAGGCAGTTGGGAAAGGCTCATAAAGTGGCTTATGAAAGATTATAAAACTGGCATGAAGCAGAATTTTCTAAATGAACCTGTATATTAAAAAGCTTTGGCAAGTGCCAAAACATCTAAACTATCCTTTTATTAATTTAGGTACTCATTTTACTTTGTTCTTGATTACTGTCATGGTAAGATGTCACTATAGGACATGAAAACACACACGCGTGCACACTGTAGCTGAAAGGTGAAAAAAAAGGGACCTTTATTTTCTGACTCTAATATTTATAAGTTTACAAAAGTGACAGTGGATTGGAGGGTGGAAAGGCCACCTCTCCAATACCACTAGACAAGTTACCAATCCATCAACTTTCTCCACCTCTATGAAGGAATGCAAAACAATTGAGTTATCTACAGAAAGTGTGTAAGAAAGTTTGCAATAAGAATGAAGAACATCAGAAAGCTAAAAGATTTCTAAAAATCAGAGCGACAGTAAGTATGTGTCTTTAATGATTCATTTTTTCACCCTTTTTTTTTTCTAGGTTCAAATGCTGCTGTTAACATGGAAATTTCAGAATCTGTTGGTAAGATGAGAATTGTTCCTTTTTACTATGATGGTACTATAATGTACTACTGCAGTGCTTTTGCTGAATCACTGCAAACAAAGTAGTAAAGCCTTTACACTTACAAATAGTCCTTAGTGTACTTTGTTGTAGCTTTATACTTGGATGAGGAAAGAGGTAATTGAACACTAGTATGGCATTGAGAGCTGCAACTGGATTGCTTGGACACTGTAAAAGGATGAGTGCTTTATTGAAAAATAATTTCATATTACCAAATAGCCCCATTAACATGTGTGGAATGGTGATTAGCAAAAAACTTTAAAGTGGTCAGCAATGTGAACAATCAGAACATGGAAACTGTATCTTTCTCATTGTTTTTATATGGCTTATGAGTGAACTTAAACTATAATCCCTCACCTTTGCTTTCTAAACATATGGTCGTGTGTGTCTGTGGACTCAGACTACTGTGCTAGTCTGAGTGGATCTTCAGATTTGCTTTTTCTTTGTAAAATTGTTGCCTTGTTAAAACGGAAGTTTCTGTATCCTAGATTTCTTATGTCAGCACACAAGCTAGCTTGAAAGCTCCTGTTATTAATAATTTAAGAAACAAGCAGCAGTTGTCCCTTTTTCTATAGGAAAATGTTAACAGGCATTAACAGTAGTTAAAGCCTTGTGATTGTGTCTTTGGGGCAGGGGCTTTTCCCCAGGGTAATTCTTTTTAATTTCTTTATCTATTTGAATATATCTGATTGGTTCATTTTTAGTGGAAAATGGAGAGACAGAAATGTCCCCAGAAGAGTCATGGGACCACAAAGAAGAACCCAGTGAAGCAGAGCTAGGAGGTGGTCCTGCAGGGGATGCGGGGCCTTCTGAAGAGAGCGCTCAGGAAATGATGGAAGAGGAGGAGGAAATACCAAAACCGAAATCTGTTGTAGCACCTCCAGGTGCTCCTAAAAAAGAGCACGTAAATGTAGTATTCATTGGACACGTAGGTAAGTTTTAAGTGAAGGTGAAGTAGTTAGATCTGTCTGTTGTGTATTACCTAGAACTCAGAGGATTAGAAATGAATGCTGTTCTTCGTATTCACCATGTCTTGAGGCTCACAGGAGCACTCATTCTAATGAAGCTGCTCTGGAAAAGGAAAAATTTAAAGGTCTTTTAGGGGTAGAGGGCCATGGGTAGAGTGTGTTCTCTTGGACACAACAGTGCCTGTGTTCATGATTTCTCAAGTACCTACTCCTGTTGAGTGCTGAAGTGACACATCTGTGTTTATGATCTAAAGAACAAAATCAGAAAATGGTGCTGCTTTTCTGCTTATTTTAAATAAAAAGGGTTCTTGCTATTTGATTCAAAAATTATTATTCTAAATACTAAAATTTGTAGGGTTACAGCAGTATATTAACATAATTAATGGTTAAAAGAAGCATTTATAGTAAAATATCTTCATTTAATAGTTTCAACAAGCTTCATAAAAACTTGGATGGTGTCAGAAGTAGAGAAGAATTATTGAATCACAAGTTATACAGTAAATTCTGTCTTTTCATTTCTGTAGTTACTTACCACCTTAAAAGTACTGTAATTTGGGTCCTTGGGTAAATTCAGAATGGAGTCACACAAAATAAAGGGGCTGTGGGCAGAGGTACATCCCAATACTGAAGAGCAGCCCACACAAGTTAGGGACAAGTGATAAAGGAAGCAGAGAAGGGGATTTTGCAAGAGCTTCCCACACTCTTGACCTTGGCTTTAGTTGGATCACTGCTTGGTGAGGGGTTTTTGTTATGGATAATGCTGAATTGATATATATGAAAACAGCATGTTCAAAATCTGGTGTAATTTAATTGACAACAAATTTAGTGGGAACAAGGGAAGGTGCAAGATGCTTCCAAAAACTTCGATTATGGTTCAAAAAATAAATCCTTTGGAAACAAACTAGATGAGTTAGTTCATAATGGTCTACTGTTTCTAGAATTGCACATTGTTGATGACTTGAACTAATTTTTTTTTAGATGCTGGCAAGTCAACTATTGGAGGACAAATAATGTAAGGAAACTTAAATTTTTAGATAGCCTGTTCTTGTGGATTTAAAAACATCAGTTAAAATGAGTAATATTTTCTTTGTGGCTTTAATCAGCATATGTTAATACTTTTATAACAATGTTTCTATCCCTGTCAATTGAGGTACTTGCTGTCTTTGGAATTTCTTAATTCCAGCACATTAATGTTATTACTAGAGGATTTTCACTTAATAGAAGCAACTATGCAAAAGCAAACATTATAAAATTTTAAAAATTAATCACTTTCTTAGAATGTGGCTCTTTTTCTTTGTATTTTAAAATGCAATTGAAGCTGCTTTATACCATTGTTAAACTTTGTCCTTTCTGTGAAAATTAAAAAAAATTTAGTATCTTCATTTCCCAATCATAACAATCTGTGGGGATTGTATAAGTATGTAACTATGTGGAAATCCTTTTCTGCTTTGTGTAAAATTGCACTTTTATTTTCCCTCTTCTTAGGTATTTGACAGGAATGGTTGACAAAAGAACACTTGAAAAATATGAAAGAGAAGCTAAAGAAAAAAACAGAGAAACATGGTATGAACTTTGTGAAGATAGTAGCACACTTTGCCCTTTACTGCAATGAAACTGGTTTTAGTCTCTGTCCCAGTAGCCCTGGCTTCCTCCAGGCACAATGGTGCTGTTGTCCTGGCTGGAGTTTTTGTGGGCCTCTTCTTTGGTTTGGGTTTTGTTGTTGTTTTTTTGGTTGGTTGGGTTTTGTGGGGGCAGTGTATGTATACAGCACATGTAGCAGCCTGATTTCTGCTTCAAACAACTCCTGCAAAATTTATTTCCCTTTTGGAAGCTTTGTCTTTTTGGCTGGAGGATAAAAGGGCTCTGGAAAAGGAGCAGTTAAAGACTTCTTTATGGATAGAGCATCCTCAGGAGATGGGCATTGACCTGAACTCACTGAATCATGTGTGAGAGAGGGGAATAGTAAGAGTGACATAGTTCTTTTCACCAAGCACCCATCATCCAAGCAGCATCTCTTCAGACACCACCCAGTCACTACAAAACAAAAGCTAAGGATGTCTACAAGCTGCTGTTAATGGCAAAAAATACTGCTGTGTTAAGCCAGTTCAATGCAGTTATTACCACTTCTTTATCCTTAGTAAGAGCATTTATTTTTCTTCTTTATATTCACCGGTTTTCACAAAACCTGGAGGATCAAAGTAACTTTTTTTTTTTACATTTCAGTTTATCTAACTGAAAGCTAACTTGTTGGTGGCCTAGTGGGAAAAATTATTAGGAGGGGACAAGAGTCTATATAATGAAAATCGATCAAAGATAGTGTGAATAAAGATGGTGTCTTTTTCATAGCCAACTTCTGCTTAATATGTGCAAATAAATGAGAACTAGTAATTATAATTCTCAATAATGATATATGCAAGTCAGAACTAATGTTTTAGTTAATTATGCTGAGAAGGAAAAATTGTTTTGTATTTGATCCTAAGGTGTTTCTGAGACTGAGGGAAAATTTAAATTATTTGAGGTTAGATCTCAGCTGAAGAACTTAGAAAATAAAAATTGTTTATTAGAATTTTTAAAAATGAATCCTTGTAGGTGTGTGAAGATGTGAGCTGGCAATGGGCTCTGCAGCTCACTGTACACACAAATCAGTCAGTTAAGTATTTCCAAGACCAACAGTGACTTTGCATTTAGCAATACTGAGGTGGTTAAAATAAGTAAGCAAAAATAAGGTCTCTTATGACTAACAAATTATATATAAATGTAATAAAAATCAATACAACAATAGAGTATTTGGGTTGGGATTTTTTAGGTACCTTTCATGGGCCTTAGACACAAACCAAGAAGAACGAGACAAAGGTAAAACAGTAGAAGTGGGTCGTGCCTATTTTGAAACGGAGAAGAAACACTTCACTATTTTAGATGCACCTGGACACAAGAGCTTTGTTCCAAATATGATTGGTGGGGCTTCTCAAGCTGATCTTGCTGTGCTGGTAAGGACAAATCAGATACTTTTATTTTGCATATGCTGTGGAACTAAGCTTCTGGGTTTTATTTTTTGTTCACTTCTTTATTCTTTTGGTTACTTAGAGCAGGCAGAATTTTCAAATGTTACATTTACTGAGATGAGTGAGTTTTGGAGTAATTTAACAGCTTCTTAAAGCTGTGCACAGGTGTCATGTGATTTTTTTTTTTTACATGTCTATGCAGAAACTAATGGGTAATACTGAGAATATACCAGTGCATTTTGGAAGCTTTTACTAGGTCTGACTACCCAAATTTTTTTGAATAAGGCAGTATTATTGATTGTTCTGTTGAGAGAATTGTAGAACCTTTATTAAAATATGTATCTTTAATTAGGTTATTTCTGCAAGAAAAGGAGAGTTTGAAACTGGATTTGAGAAAGGTGGACAAACAAGAGAACATGCTATGTTAGCAAAAACAGCAGGTGTAAAGCATTTAATAGTTCTTATTAATAAAATGGATGATCCAACTGTAAACTGGAGCAATGAAAGGTGAGTTTAATATTAAAAAACTAATCTTCATTGACAGATACTACAGTAGAATAATTCCTAGGTAATTTTTGTATCCCATTATGAAAGAATGGTTGACTGGTGACCTAAAGGCAGAGGTTATAGAACTGGCAGGAAAACCAGAAGCTCAGTGCCTAGGACAGTGCTTCTCAATTAAGCTGCAAGTTCTACACTCCAACATTCACTGTCAACTGCTTAGATCCATGCAGACATATCTAACAAACGCCCATGCATTCTAGCATAGTTTAATTGTTGACTTGGAAACTTTATACTGAGTCTAAAAAAGGAAGCGATTGTGTTTTCAGTTGTAGAGTTTGCCAGAGTTGTCAGTGAACCTGCTGTGTGTTCTGCCCAGAATTGTAGAAGTTTTAGTGGGAAGCCATGAGGGCCTGTGCAACCTTGGAATGTCAGCCTGCTTCACTAAGAGACAAAGGCACGCCCAATTCTCTGTCTTGGTCCTGCCCCAACCTTCTGACATTACTGAATTCACCCCAAACTGAGAGGAGGCAGTGTGACAGAAATAAATAGCATGAAACCTCCAGAAACTGTAGGAGATTGGAGGAGACTGAGTCAGCACTGAAGTGCCAGCCTGGAGCCTGACCTCAGGAGGTGTCTGCGTGGTCTGTCCTGCTGTGCTGGCCTGGATCTCTTGCTTTAAGCAGTTCCAGCTTGTGCTGCTGCTCCCCAGCCCTATCATTAAAGCATAGGGAGAGCACTGATGATGCTTTATGGAGCAGAGGAATGAGGGGGAATAGGGGAACAGACAATACTGAGCTGTGCTGGAAGGTTGGGGAGAAGATGCAAATAGGTCTCCAGACCTTAATTAGGCTTGCTTGCTGCTCACTCAGTAACTTAACTGATGGAACTGAAATGTCTGCCTGTTTTTTAAAGCACAGGATTATGTTATGCTGGAATAAGTGGAACTTACCTTGATCTGCTTGTCATTTAATAGATATGAGGAATGTAAAGAGAAACTGGTGCCATTTTTGAAGAAAGTTGGCTTCAATCCCAAAAAGGACATTCATTTCATGCCCTGCTCAGGACTGACTGGAGCAAACCTTAAAGAACAGTCAGAATTCTGTCCTTGGTATATGTATGTATCTTAAATTGAGCAACTCGAATATTTGTTATATTTCAATAAAAGTAAATGCTTCAGTGAAGCTGGGAGGTAGCAGAGCATGGTATGTTGTAGTTGTGTGCCAAAGTGCTTCAGGAAATACAGGCAGAGCAACAAGAACACAGCCATGCAACGTGCCAATGAAAAGCATTTGCAGACTGCAGAAGATTATTAGTAAAATATTAGCAGTGTTCTTCGGCTCTGTGAGTTCAGTGCCTTACGAGCACTAGAATTTGCCAGTGATGCTGCAGCTGACATTGCAAGAATGAGTAATTGTTTGATGTGAACAGTTTGCTTGAAGCTGTATTATAATTAGGGACAAGCCATGTCTCTCAGTGGATGTCATGTTTTTCAATATTGTTCAGTGTACTTTAAAAAGAATTAATGGAAATCACATTTGGACCTAGCTTATGGTTTTGTATTTCCAAAATATATTACACATGTGTCGTGACTCTCAAAGGGATAATTAATTTGTGTCAAATATGCCTGTAATGTAACATAAAAACATGCCATTTCCTGGGTATTAATATGTGTTGGTTGGGGTAAAGTGGACACTGCTGATGGGATGTTATAATAGATTTAGCTGTCTTGGAGGTCATTTTTCTAAATGATGACAAGATGAATATGATTCCTTTTGTTGGACTGCATTTATCCATTTTGAGTAATTTTTTTTTAACGGAAGGGTGAACACGAAATTAAAACAAATGCCTTCTGCTTTTTTAGTGGATTACCATTTATTCCATACCTGGATAATTTGCCAAACTTCAACCGTTCAGTTGATGGACCAATAAGGCTGCCAATTGTGGATAAATATAAGGTACAGATTAAAATAATAATATAGAAAGTATAAAGAGGCTGTTTTTAGAAAGCAGTAAATGGACTATTTACTGTACTTTTAGAGGGTATCCTTTTTCTTTGCTAATGTTACATTTCCAACTGTAGAATAGAGGAGAGAAGGGGAAGTAAATAATTCTGGCATTATATGAAACTCCTAAAATCTGTAATCTTTCATGAGAACAATTTCCAAAGTACTAAGTCTAGCAGTGCTAGATATTCATAGAGTTAAGTAATCAAACTCAGAGGTAAATCATAAATAGTGGACTTTTTAGGAAAATGTTTTCAGTTGCTATGTAATGATTTCTTTTTGTGAAGGACATGGGCACTGTGGTCCTTGGGAAGCTGGAGTCAGGCTCTATTTGCAAAGGACAACAGCTTGTGATGATGCCAAACAAGGTATGCTAAGGTTTAGATATCTAGAAAATTTACTACAATAAAAAAGTGTTTTGTTCTTAAAGATACTCATTACTTTAAATAAGAAAATGTTCTGTTGCTCTGTTGAACGCAACTAAGCGCTCACATTTTACATGGGTGATGTTTCTGGGCACAGGGGGTGTTGTGTAGCTCCTTAGCAGTCAGAACTGGGTTCTCCTGCCTTAGTAAACTCAGTTGGTGGACTACAAATTATCACACTTCAACTGGATTTTATTTCATGTTTGTACAGTTAGCCCACTAAACCTTTTACCTGCTGTGGGTTAATATTGCTCAAGAGTTTCTTTCTTTCCGCCTTTCCTTTTTTTTTTCTTTCTCCCAAAGGGAAACAGGAAAAAAAACTTGAAAAAGAAAAAATTTCTTTTAAAAAATTCAAGTATTAGTAATTCATCATTCAAATATTTTAAATGTTCTGAAGCTTGACAGAACCAAATATAATTAACTTAAACTGCAATGGAATTATTTATTGAAATACTGTTATATTACAATTATTTTGTACCTGACTAAAATATTCACAATCCAAAACTACGTTTTTGTTTTCTTTAAGCACAATGTGGAAGTTCTTGGAATCCTTTCTGATGATGTAGAAACTGACTCAGTAGCCCCAGGTGAAAATCTAAAGATCAGACTGAAGGGAATTGAAGAGGAAGAGATCCTTCCAGGATTTATTCTCTGTGATCTCAACAACCTTTGTCATTCTGGACGCACATTTGATGCCCAGGTAAAATAAGAACATTTAATTGCTGTATAGAGGGGTAAAAACCATGGAAATATTTTATGTTTTGCCAAATCTAAAACTTTGGTAGTTTGAAGTTTCAGTTCAGATTTCTTATTCGCTGCCATATCTCTAAATGGGCAATAACATATATACTTAACACTGACATCATTAATTTGAGTTTTTAAAATATAAGTTGTTTTGAATGTAACTTCTCAGTGAAGTTTTAGATACTTATAATGGTGAAAGCAAGACCTCATCAGGCCACTTCTTCAGTTTTTTACTTCCATATTATAAACTTAGAAAATTTTGCTCTTTGACAAAAATTTATGTGTATATTGTTCAATAGACTTTTTAATATAGTTCTGCATTGATTATTCTCTGTTCTTTTATAACTGAAATTAGGAAAAAGGCACTTATTTTGAATTTTTTTACAGATAGTGATAATTGAGCACAAATCCATTATCTGCCCAGGTTATAATGCAGTGCTGCACATCCACACCTGTATTGAAGAAGTTGAGATAACAGTAAGTGTCATTTTAAGTTGCGATGTGAATATAAACAATCCGGTTGTTGGGATGAAGAGTTCTGTCATGTCATACATCTGTAGAACAGCTAAAGCAACAAAGCTCCAGCCTTGAATGGAATTCTTGGTTGTGCCCTAACACAAACAAAAATGGCTGTAACTGTTAGCATAAGCCTTCTGAAAAGTGGTTGTATGTCATGACTAAATAAATCATGCAAACTTTTTTCATGTATTTGTTTGTAAGTATGTTCTTTCTTAGACCAGTTCTGTTTGTTTGTAAAGAAAAATAACCCTTATTTAGCACTCACAGCTATTATATTTTTTTCTTACACAGGCCTTAATCTGCTTGGTAGACAAAAAAACAGGAGAAAAAAGTAAGACACGGCCCCGTTTTGTGAAACAAGATCAAGTCTGCATTGCCCGTTTAAGGACAGCAGGAACGATCTGCCTTGAGACATTCAAAGATTTCCCTCAGATGGGTCGCTTCACCTTAAGGGATGAGGGTAAGGCTGCTTCAGCAGCAGGTACTGACTGCTGCAAAAGCTTATTTGGACTCAGAGCCACATGGCAGTGAGGTATTAAAATGCTGTTATCTAGTGGAAATCACTCTCTGGGTAACAATGGAAAAGTAAATCTAAGCAAATTGTTGTCATTGTGCAGAGTCCTTGCTAGTAACAGCAAGACAGTTTTATTTGAATAATGTACAGAAATGTGCATTGTGAAACAAAAGACTGGATTTGAAAAACAACCAGCAGTGTTTCTTTAATGTGTCCTCAAATGTCCACCTACAATATGAATACCATAGTTTCACTATTTAAAGTTGAAAAATATCAGAGGGGTTGTATGTTAGGCTTTCATATGCACACCCTGGTAAAAATGACAGATTTGTGGGATGCATTTAAAATAAATAATTTGAAGAATAGTAAACAGATCTGGTAATGATTCTGCCTTGCTTTCTCCTGAGATGAGTGTAGAAGCAGGCTTTCCACAATCCACATTGTGTTCTTTCCTGTCAGAATAGCAGGCTTACTGATTTTAAATTTTTATCGTGTTTTTAAAATACACTGATTCTGCAACATAATAATTTATTCTCTGTGATTTCTAATACTTGAGAGGCTGTATTTTGGGGCAAGTTTTCATGTTCTTGGAGATGTCTACATTCCTTTCACAGTAAATATAACTCTGCTGTTTGTCTCCTTGGTTTAGGTAAGACCATTGCAATTGGAAAAGTTCTGAAACTGGTTCCAGAGAAGGACTAAGCATTTTTCTCAATGACCCCGCACAAAACTGTGAGGAAAATCGACTCAGCAAAAGCCTACTTCACACCGCCGTCTTATTTTCTGCCCATTGATAAACTTCTCCCCATATTTTGCAAAGACAAATTTCACAGCAAAGGTCCACATTATGTCAGCTTTCTCATATTGAGAGCTCTGCTATGCCACCGTTGAATTTTCCCAAAAACAATTTTTTTTTTCTCCCAAATTCTGCTTCCTTGGAAAGATTCGGCAATAGCTTTGTAAGTGATGTGGACATAATTGCCTATAATTATGAAAATCTAAAGGATTTTTAATGTTTAATTTCCCCCAGCATCTATATTAAGACCTCTTTTTTCCAGGCAGATCATTCAGAGTGTGCGAGTGTGTGTGCACATGTTACAAAGATGACTACCATGTTAATAAACTATTCAATTTGAAATCTTTTTCGGTATTGGAATTGCTTTTGAATAATGTTTTTTATCCGGATGTAACGCAGTTGCATTAGCTTTTTAACTTCCCAGTAACCCAGATATTTGGTTACTTGGACTTTTCTAAACTCCTCAGCCTCCCCACACACACAGTTTTAAATGAGGCAATTGGGCACTCAGCCAAGTTTGTATTAAAGTAATTAGGTTTGTCCCTTCCCTTTCTTGAATGCATTCTGGAAATTAAAAAACATTCATGCAAATGTGGCACCTTCATTAGCTTTACATTTGTTAATATCTTCAGCAAATTTAGGTTGACCTAACATCATTACTAGACACAGGAAGTCAGTTTTGAAGGCTAGAACTACATATTGTGTCTTTATAAAAATTCAGCATTATTAAATCCTTAACTGCAGAAAATGCTAACAACCAGTAAATCAGCGAAACTTGCAAAAATAAGAGAATCTGTGGCAATAGTGCCTATTAGTATTTATAAGAGCTACATTTTGTGGGAGAACTGGGCCAATTAAAAAGTGCCAGTTACATAAATTACTCAGTTCACCCTGTCTTTAATTTAGAGGGCCGGATAATCCTTGCTGTTTTAAAGACCAGTCTGAACTGAGAGGGAGAAAGACTATTTAAATCCCTAAGAGTTTGCACATACTGAAATATGGGAGGGTCAGAATCAAGCACAGTCTGTAAATTTTTGCATATCAAAAAGCAATGTAAGCTTATGAGGACCAGTGAAGTTTTTTCTTGCGAAATTAAAGCAAAACTGGTTCAAAGTAAAGCTTACTCAGTACAACTTGAAGGAGCTGCATAATAAAACCCTATTTAGCTGCACTTTGAAAATGGACTGTCTGCAATTGCTGTCCTGATTCTAACAATTAGGATGAAGGCTAAGGGATTTTTTTTCATTTTCCAGAGTATTAGTAGTAATTATTAAAAGGTATCTTCTGAGCTTCTTCAGAATATCTTAAACTAAGTATTTTCAGCTGTAAAATTGGTGAGCCCATCTTCTCCCCCAAAGATTTACAGTCTAGTGACTGTATCTGAAGTGAAACTCAAAACTGAAACAGATTTACCTTTTTTTGGATTTTTTTTTTGTTTTGTTTGTTTCTTTGTAACTGTGGAACTCCCATTCATTTCACTTACAGCTACATTGTATGGACAGAAGAAGTTATTGTCCTTCAATTTCATATGACTACACTTGTAGCTACCGTAATGCATGGAATTTAAATAAATTTTATTATGTCTGCAAATCTCTGGGCTTTTATTTTTTTGGTAAATCAGGGCTTAAAAAGTAACTTTTTTTTTTTTTGTTTCTACCAAGTGAACAAAACCCACAGTTCCTTGGATCTTAAACTAATGAAGAAATTAAAAGCCAGGGAAACTTACTGTCTTGTTCCTATTCTGGACTGACAAGATTTCCAGATACCTGACTGCTTTCTTGAAGTAAGCTCATGGATTTGAAATTTGCAGCGACCATTATTGGAGAATACTTACAGTTAGATTCCTAAATTGCTAGGTCCTTTAAAACTTTTTTTTAAGGCATTGAACTGTATCTGAAGACTACATGATGTTCCAGCGTCAGTTTTCCACTGTTGAGTAAACTTAACGTGGGATTTTAAAACTTCATTATTTTGAGGCTGGACTGAGTATTTAATATTAAACTGAATAATCACCTGGTGGGTTGGAGTATCAGTAGATAGAAAGTCAGTATATCCATTATTCATCCCATCTAGTGCATTTGATTGCCATTTCCATAATTCCAGTTAATGTCACCTGGTCTGTAAATGGAGAGGTTGTATTATTACAAATTCATTAACAGAATCCACATTATGCAATTAAAGATATTCCTATCCTGTAGGAGGTTTTTATTTGGGTATAAAATATTTGCATTCTATAGCAAATCTATGAAAATGTAAAGCATAAATGTACACTAATTGGCTGCATTTTGGGTAGAAGAGCTGGAAGTACATTGTATTTGAATAGTCCTCAGATTACATCTCAACTTTTTCATCTCCATTCTACATTTTATAGTCCCATTTTTGCTACTATTAAATACAGCTAAATCTAGATGAAAGAAGACAAAAAGATAATGTGGCTTTGTTGGAAATAAATACTATTTGCTGATTCACTGATGTAATAAACTTTTATAAATTACCATTTTGAATATTTCCTTTTGTGAAAATGTGGTATGCTGCTTTGAAGATGATACAAAAATAAAGGAGCTATGCAACCACAACAGTTGAAAGGAAGGAGGGAAAAAAAAGGAAATAAAAGTTGGATTGAAGATACAGTACCCCTAGGAGCACTGCCAGGGTAACTGTGCTTGCATACAGGCAGGGTATTCCCATGATGTAGCTTTAATTCATACCAGCAAAACTCTGAGCGTGTTTCTGCAGAAAGGAGAGTTGGGGATTTTTTCCCTCAGTGTAACGGCATTTGCAGTGTGGTACTGATGAGGATCACACCCTTGTCTCTGATTGTTGGCCAAATTTGTAGTGTAGATATGCCTTGAGTGCTTAGCCATGATATAACTTATAAAAACCTACGTTACTATTCTATAAATTAAGACCTTGTATGTCCTTGAACTGAAAACCTTGGTATATGTAACAAATACTAAATACAAAAAAAAAATCTGAATGTGCAGCAGTACTAATTATTTGGCAACAGGAAAATAATTCCTTGTTTCTGCAAGCTCCAAGAAGTAAAGCACAGTAGCTGGAGGAATGGGTGCAGTGGTCAGTTGAGTAACATTGCCATCAACTGTCTACGTGAAACCATTCCAGCTACCTTGCTCATCTTAGCAGACAATCAGGAAATGATCCACAAACATGATGACACCAGTTCCTGAAACACTTATTCTGGTAGTAAATTGTATTCCTGAACAGCAAGCTATTGATGATAGTGTTGTAAGAAAAATAGCTGTTTAAGGAGATTTATCCATGGGGATATTTGCTAGTCGCAATTTTTTTTTTATGCCCCTCTACAGATTTTTATCAGTGGCATAAAAAGCCCAGTGAAAATTAGTCAATGAAGAATCTCTATTTTAGACTACTTATGGCACCAGGCTATATATTAAAAATCATGTTAATGATGAAAAATGTGTTTTTATAAGTGTTTATTACTGAATATTACCTAAGAAGAAAAGACTGTTTCAATGTCCCAGGTTTTTGATCTGTATTACTCTGGCTTTTCGGTTCGTACTGCAGACTGCTGAAATGATGCTGTTAAAGCAGATGACGTGTACTCCAGACAAGACTGTGTTCTTCCTGAACTGGTACTTAAAGGCTCTTACTTATTCTGCTCTTTTTGTATACTCTATAGAGGATTTGGTACAAAAAATATACCAACAGAACTGGAGTTACTACTGAAGATTTTATATTGTGGACATGTTTCTTTCCTTGTATTTATTTTATCACACTATAAACCTGACAAGATACTACTTTTCCTCTGAAGAAATACTAGAAAGGATTCTAGTCTTAATATAAAATAGAAATTTATGCTAACAAACCCAAAATCTGTTGTCTGTGTATATATAACATTTGATAATCCATATCCTTTCATTGGGTTTCCTTCCAATGTAAATTTTTCTACGTCCCCTGTCAGTTCCATACACCCAAAAAAGTCCATCTACTCAATAACAGTAATAAGAGACATGACAGATTAACTGCTGGGTGACAAAAAGGTGCTTGAGGCAGTGTTCCTGTCATCTGTTAAGCCCCTAGAAGGGATGTGAGGCAAAGCATTACAGCAAGAAAGCTTTGCAGCTTTGTCCAGTGCCAGAGACCTTGTCCTTTGGAACAGCCCTCTTGGTGTCTGTGAATGACTTGCACCGAAGCCTCATGTCTGAGTCAGGTTACAGCTGGAGGCTGACTCCAGCATTGCAAAGGAGCATAGGCAAAAGAAAACAGTGTTTGAACTCTGGTCTAGTGGGGAGATTCTCTTCTGAGCTCTCTTGTAAGGCACTTCTTAGTCCTGTCTTAATCTCTGCGTACTCTTTGCTGGTTTTGTTGCAAGAACTACATTTACAGAGATTTGGGATTTTGGCATTGCCATCAAATAGTCTGGAGGAATACAAGCCAGGAACTGAAACTTGAATAACCTTAAACCTAAAAGACCTCTTTACAGCAGAAACAATAGCACCTTTTGCTGGGGGAAAGTATAAAATTAGGCATATAAAAAACCATCTTAAATAAGTAATGAGGTAGAATGTATTGAAATTATTTTCCATCTTAGCATTTAAATAAGCGACACAATTTTTTTTTAAAGAAAAATGCATACTTTCATGATCCAAAAAGTTAAATTGAGAGCTACAGCAGGACAGTGTACAGCAATAACACCGATAAAAGGAACAAACCTGATTTCCTTGTAGGAGTAACTGTAAATTTATAACATTGCTAAATCAAAAGTGCGCTCTTTTATAGTTTATATTCACTGCATGCTGTATTAAGCTGAAATATTTCTTATTCACAGATTAACTTAATTTTTCCAAGACAGCTCTATTAGCTATGCCAAGTACCTTTCAAGAGAAAATTATTAGACTTAAGTCAGTTAAACCATATCTGGTAAAATTTAGTCATGTCAGACCAAAACTTTTTCAGAAAAATGTACTTGGATGAGACTGATATGTGAAAAATTCAAATTTGAGTCACTAATAATAGTCCCTGCAGTTTTATCCTATTAATGCTATACTGACCCAGTAAAGTCAGTATTCAAACATGCTGTTCAATCATACAGGACTAGCCTGGCTCATTTTCAGAGATACGTTCCAGTCATCTGACTTTTTCTATTTTGTTTTAACATGTCACATTAATATGTCAATGTTTTATTAAAATGCAGCTGCCCTAAAATGTGCAAAGGTAGAAGCAAGGCAAATAGACAGAATATACAGCACCACAGCTAGTATCACATGCAGAAATTCCAGCAGTACTTAAAAGGTTTTAATGAGTCTGCCCTCCTTGGCTACCCTGCGTGTTCCTCACCTTCAGTAATTTCTCTAATCAGTACTTCATACGACATGGCAACAAAGGACAGCTTTTCTTTTTCTTAGCCAGTTTCTTTTTTGTTTTGATTTGGTTTTGGTTTTGTTCAAAAAACACAATAGGAAAGGAAAACTTCCATTTTCCAGGATGTTTTTTTCACTCTTTAAAATCAGTGTATGTCTGTACAGTTCTTTCCTGTCTGGGTAAGTCTTGATGCCATCAACTATTCTACTATTGCTCCAAGAACACTAACAGCAAGAAAGAAAATATAAACCACTACATAAAGCAGCTTGCCAAGAAACTAGGGTATTTTAGTTTCTCTTTGCTCTGGCCACACTGATGGAGCAACAAATTTTGTTGGAGGACATCTGATGAGAAGGAATAAAACCATACATAGAAAGGCAGAGAGCAGGAAAAAAATCTAGAGAAGAGTGAATGACTAAGACTCCTAATTTCATACATATTTAAGTCCTGGTTATGCATAGCTGTGTTATCCAGAGAGCAGCTTACCTGTGTGACGAAAGCAGACAACCCAAAGCTGCCAGGACACACAGCACTGTGAGAATGAGACCAAAATAATTCCAGGCTAGATTTTATCTCAGAACAATGTACTTATCCAGCATGGAACTCAATGGAATAGTTTGTCTGCTTTTTTGTTATTTTTTCCATGTAGACATGTAGTCCATGTAGTCAATGCATTTCTAAACTGAACAGGAGATGTAGCAGCTCTGCCTTCATTAGTCACATATGAGGAAGAAATGGTTTGACGTGATAATCAGTGGTTGTTCCAATGGTAGTGACTTGGAAATAGCCATGTTCAAGACAGAGTGCATGAGGAAAACGAGCAGCAGAATACAGTCCCTGGACTCCATGAGACAGACTCTGATTTATTCAGAGAACCAGTGGGCAGGATCTCATGGGAGGCAGCTCTGAAGGGCAAAGGAGGTCAGGAAATCTGGCAGCAGGTCTTTAAGGACAACCTCCTCCAATCATACAAACAGTTCCTCCTAAATACTCAGCAAAACAAGTAGATCTATCAGGAGACTGGCCTAGCTAAACAGGAAACTTATGACAGCATTCCAGTGCAAAAGGACAGAAATACAGGAAGTAAAATCAGGGATAGTCTTCAAAGAAGGAATCTGAAGAACATGCTCAATTCTTCCCAAACACGATGGTGTGCTGGGTGGCCAACTAGATGGGTAACCACTGTTCAGATAACAGGGCTTGGAGGCCAGAGATAATGGCTTGTATTCCACCTGAAGGCTAGTAACAAATGGAGTACTGCTGGGATTTATTCTGGGCCATGTTCTATTTAGTATCTCTAACAGTGACCTGAAGTATGGTCACGTCAAGTTTGCAGGGGGAATCAAACTTGGGACCAATCATTACCCTCATGAACAGAGGGACCTAGATAGGCTGGAAAGACTAGGCAACACAAACCCGTCGATACTCAAAAAAGGCAAATGCAAACCTGCATTTGGGAAGGAGCAGCCCCTTCCGGGAACACAGGTTGGGAAATGACTGGCTGGGGAACAGCTCTGCTGTAAAGTCCCACGAGCACAGCAGGCTAAACACGAGCCACCCCTGGAAGCAAAGGGGGCCAGCAGCATCCAGGGTTGGACTAGGAGAGCACCATCAATAAAAAAAGGCGAGTCTGACTAAACGCTTTTCATCGTGAGGACACAGTGACTACAACCCTGAGCAACGCGGCTTAACCTGCGGCTGGCCCTGGTGCCGAAGCGGGATGGACTGACGGCCTCCGGAACTCTGCTCCAAGTCCGGTTAGCCCGTGACCCTGCTGGGGCAAAGCTGCCTGCAAGCACAGCTCGGGCTCGCCGCACTCCCCGCCCCGGGCTCGCAACTGCTGCCGTGCGCAGGAGCGGAAAGCACCCAGCGCACCGCGAGCCCCGGCCCCGCCCCGGACGGGCCCCGCCGTGCACCGGAAAGCGGCGCGCACGCAGGCGCGGAGGCCGCACGTGGCAGCAGCGGTGACCCATGGCGACCGGGAGGGCAGAGTTGGACCGTGCCCAGGTATCTGGATGAGCACCTGGGGCGCGCCCGGGGGCTGCGGGGAGGCGGGCAGGCGGGAGCGCGGCCGGGCCGGGCCGGGCTGGGCTGGGCTTGGCTTGACTTGACCCGCGGCTGCTGCCGCTGTGGTGCCGTTGCAGGTGAAGAAGGCGGTGGAGGCTCTCTTGGCTTTCTCCAGAAGCAAGGCCAAGGGAGACGCGCTGCTCCTCAACGAGAGCGAGAGCGTCCATCTACTGGTGACGGTGTGGAAGGTCCCGCAGGTGGCAAAGGTCATCAGAATGTAAGACATTGATATCCGGCCGCATGGTTACAGGGGCTGCTCGTGTCCTTTGGCTTGGAAAAGAACACTTTGCAGATTCTGAGCTTAAGGGGTTTGACTGCCACGGCCTTGTCCTGGGAGCTTCTATGCCGTGACTAAGAACTGCCGGGTCAGAAGCTGCTTTACCCCTGCTTTTGGTATAACTGGAAGCTGGGCTGTGCCAGCTTTTTGCGCAGAGGATACTGGTTCTGTGGGTTTCCCAGTTACAGGGTATATGCCTTTCAGTCCTTTAGCTTTAGAAAATATCTAGATGTTATTTATTTCTAATGACTGGATGCAGAGATGGCATGAAGGGAGGAGCATGGAGGGTCCTTCTCCTGGGACCCGTGTGGTGAGGGCTGCTGGCAGGATAGAGGATTCTGCTTTGTATCTGACTGGAGCCGTGGTGTTCCATGATTTCACTTTTACAGTTCTGTATGCTTCTCAACTGTAGGTTCCACTGAGAATATTTAGTAGTTAACGAAGTGTAAATACAGGCACTTCTCTATGTTGTTAAAGGGTACTGATCTCCAGTGTAGTCCTAGTTCTGGGGAAAACTTCTTTCTCTTATTAGACATTTTTTATGCATCTCACATTCTTATTGTAGACCACTGCCCCATGGCATTCGACCAGAAACAGCTGACATTTGCCTGTTCACAAAGGATGAACCAAATTTATCAGCAGAACAGACCGAAAATCTATACAAGAAACTTCTACTCCGGAATGGGATCAGAAGTATTAGCCGGGTAAGGGAGGTCCTTGATGATGTAATACAGTACTGTCATTTCTTTCCTTTTATACCACCAGAAAGAATACAACTAGTTGTTCTTTTCTGCTGTTTAATATTCTAATTCTCATTCACATACTCTAGTAAGATTTTTCTGACTGCTCGAACTGTAGTGTTTCTAAAATGCAAAGTTTACTTGGAATAATTTCTTCAGTTTGAAACAGGATTATTAGTAATCAGATACAATTTCTAGATAAATGTTCAGTATTTAATTTGGGTAACCAACTGGGAAAACTCACAACATTTGATTGTTTATGCCACCAACAATAAAACTGTATAACAACTTGTTATATTTAACCTTGGTTTAGATGTTATTCATGTACGCAGGTTCTGTTTTGGGGTGTGCAGTTACTATGCAAGAGATCCATATTTTTTGATTATTTAAAACAATAGGAAATGGATACTTTTTGATTGTCTTCAGCTTTCTAAAAGAATGCACTGTGATGGACTATCAATTCTGCAGCTTTAATCTGTGCAGTTCTGAGAAGCATTTCAGGTTGCATTTTCAGCAGCAGGGACTAAACTGGTGCTTGTGTTGCAGATCATCTCATACAAAACCCTCAAAAAGGAGTATAAAATGTTTGAAGCGAAGCGGCGCCTCCTGAATAGTTTTGATCTCTTTCTGTCTGATGACCGAATTAGAAGGCTTTTGCCCTCACATCTAGGAAAACACTTCTATGAAAAGAAAAAGTAAGTCTTTAAACTTTGGAAATCCATTCTTGCATTACTTTTTTTAAGATGATTCTTCTTTGTAATGGAGGAACTGGTTTTCTTTTGGATTTTCCAATTATTTACTTTTTTTTACCCCTCTCCCTTTCTGTTTTAGGGCACCTTTATCTGTAAACCTGAAAGCCAGAGATCTTGCCAAGGAACTAGGAAAACATATCCAAGGGACTACACTCCCAGTTAACAACAAAGGGTGCTGTTAGTAAGTACAAATAGATTAATCCATCACTTGAAGAATGGTTCTATCTTAACTGTAGGAATTTTAAGTGAGTTATTTTTATTCCTTAAGTATGTGAATAAAAGATGATAAGGGTCACCATTCCAAATGGGGGGCATTTTGAACCTTTACCTGTATAGTTAAATTAGTAGTTCTACTTAAGTTTTACTGTGAAGTTGAAGGTTTTTTTTTTTTTTGCCTTTTTCCTTTTACCTAAGGAATTTCTAGGCACCTGTCACTGTCAAAGCGCATGTACAATCCTAGTTTGAATCTAATTTAATAATATTTTTGTATTTCCAAAATATTCTATTAAGATTTTTTTCATGTATTGTGTATCTGAAAGTATCTGAATTGTTAGTAATGCTTTGTAATGTAAGGCAGAAGTTGCATATCCAAATATGGAAAGATGAATACAGGTGAATCCCTTCTAACTGTTGTCACAAAAGATTTCTGCAGTAGCCATCCCTTCTTTATGATAATTGCAGATAAGTGGGCTTTTTGCATTTCTGGACATGCCTAAACTAAACAAGTAACTTGAAATAAGTTTATTTGCTCATATATAATTATTATTTGCTTCTTCTTTCAGTACAACACGCATAGGTCACACTGGGATGAAAGTGGATGAGATACTTGAGAATATCATTGCAGCAGCAAAAGTGATTGGTAACAAGTTACCAAAGGTATTGCTGATTGACTGCATTACAGACAAATAGGTTCATACTTCAGCCTTATTTTTACATAATATACTGGTTTTGTTTTTGCAGAAATGGAAAAATGTAAAAATTCTTCACCTCAAAACACTTAAATCAGTTGCACTCCCAATATTTACTGCGAATATCTCCAACCTGGACGAGCTTGACAAACAGCCATCTCTCAAGAAAAATGAAGTAAAGGTAACCAAAATTTCTTCAAACTTTGCATAAATTAAATAGGTACATTTAGTTCTAGTTCTTTGTTTTCCTTCTGTGCATTGTTGTGTTGGGTTTAAATGCATTAGAAACTGATCCCAGGCTTTTATGGCTAAAACTGGGTAGACACTCCTGCCTCAGTGCTTCAAATACTCAGTAACAATAAGAAATTATGGAAACTCCCTTACAGGTTTTAAAGAAAACTGGAAATAAGTAAAGTATTTCTAGACCTAAACTCAGGGGACCTGAGATTCATTCTTAGAGCTTTGTTTCTATTGTTTATCCGTATTTGCCTTCTGAAAATACGCTCATTAACATGTGTGGGTTCAGATTATGCATCTGTTCTTTGTTGGTTAATCAGTGGCATCTGAATAATTATCAATCTCATATATTTGTGTATGTAGGGGGGAGCTCATACTTGTTAAAAAATAATAATTGGCTATTCCTTTGTACTGTTCTGTTTATATTCATTTGTCTGAAATTAAATTGGGACTGTGAATATTCAACTTAGAGACTTTAAGGTTGACATTACTATAGTTGTGAGCTATTTATAATAAACTTCTCCATGTAATGCATTTTTTAATATTTTACATAGAGTTGATTAGTCCAGGTCTATTGAATAAGTCTTTAATGTTGCTACACCATCTAGTTTTTAACCACATTAAAACAATTATTATACATTTAGAAATGGTATGGGGATTTCTCTGAGATGTACTTGTGATTAATTCTAGAAGGCAAAACCCAAGGAAGTGAAGAAGACAGCTAAAAAACTGAAGTCAAGTCGAGTCACTGTGACAACAGAAAGTAAAGCTGCTGCTGGTACCCAGGAGCCTGTGATAAAAGAAAAGATGGAAATAGTCCAAGAACCAGGTGATTGTGATGATGAAGAAATTCCACAACTGGTGCCTATACAAACAACGAGCTCAGCTGACCTGAAGGTAATTGTTGAATAATATTGAGAAACTTGCATTTCAGTTAAAACTAAAGGTTTTGAACTGTTTAAATTGTTCATTGCTCCTTAGGGAACAGTATGTGTTAGCACACTTCAAGTAGACTAGGGTGCAGTTCAGTTGAAAGTATTTGTCATTTGTAATGGTTTTCACTGATCCTTCTTCCTGAAAAATAGGAAATACGTTTCTTGGGTGGAATGGTAATTTTTTTTGTTTGTGTTAAATGCAGAAAATGGGACCAAGTCCAGAAAAAGGTGACAATTTGGGCAAGAAAGCCAAAACACCTCTTGGTAAGAGAAAGAAAACATCTCTAGTGGTGGATACTCCAAAATCAAAACCTGACGTTCCAGAAGAGTGTGCAAGCTTACAGACATCATCAAAAGAGAAAAAAGCCAAGCAGGTCAATAAGCCAAAGGAAGCAATAAAAGAAAAAGACATGAAAAAGGCTCCAAAAAAACCTGAAGCAAAGTCTTTTGCAACACCGAAAGCTGGCAAGTCAATACAGTCAGCCAGGAAGTCTTCAAAACCACAGAAGCAGGCACCCAAAAAGGTGCGCGTGCCACAGTCAGCATGAATGTTGTCTGCTGTAACATGTTTTGTATCATCATTCCATGGTCTATTTTCAGTAAACAAATTTATTGATGAAGTAAAATACCTTCTTAGGAAATCTGATCCCAAGAGCTTTTTTTCACCAAAATCTGTAATGACTCATTGGTTTCCTTCTAATTTACAAGCTGGTACAAATAAACTCACTGTCTTAATGGCCCCATCACCTTTTATCTTTTGCTGGCCCAAACCAAAAACACTCAAATTTTTCAAGTGTCAAAGGGAAGAGAAGGATCTATCCTGGGAAAAAGGGCTGAGAAATATTTTAATAAATGCTGTCTTTCTGAAGCAAGGAGCATGTGTGCCAAGAGCAGCGATCTGCATGTGCTTTTAAAGGTGAAAAAACTGCTACAGTTTTTAAAAAAATTGTTCAATATAATGAAGACAGGTTGACAGCAATTGGTGTTACTGCAGATATCTAACTTAGCAGCCTGATACCAAGCCCCACATTGTAATTTTTAGCTGTTTTTACCTAGGGTATTTGTGAATTAAAAAGGCGCCAACAATTTTGCTTTAACCGTATATATATTTTAAAACATCAAGCAAAATTTTACCTTCAGTTTTGGGCTTTATTTCTTCTACCAGGACAGTTGAGAGTATTCCTACATGATGGTCACAGAACTGTTGTTCTTCCATCTGAATAAAGCCAAAGGCTGTGTGAATTCCAGTTGCGCCAGGCAAGTGAACTTGTCCTATTAAGGCGTGAAAAATACATACTTCAGGACCGAAAGGTGATGTATTTGAAATTTTACACAACTGCCCAGTTGTTCTCTGTATGATAACTAGTCTGTCCTTTGCAGAGTGAGAATATGAGGCAGATTTGTGTTGAAAAGTCCTAGTGGTAAAAACTCCAAGTAGGAAAAAGGTGGTAAGAGACAAGATTAATCAACAGGAGGTAACCAGCCTACTTTGTCATGCAAAAAATCCTACCACATCTCCTTTTTATGGCATCCTCATATCAAGGTATTGGCTACCTAGAAAGAAAGTAGGTGCTAAATAAGAATATGAAAATATTCTGCTTGATTTGTGGTGTCAACTTTTTTTGACCTTTTTTCAACCCTGACTTTTTGTAACTTTTCAACTATTTTGTGAACCAAAAGCCATGATAGTAATCCCAGTAAGCCAATAGCACTCACTGTGCTATACACTGGAAGAGTATCAGCAGTATCATTTAATGCACACTATTTCCACTAAAATGTGGAAGGTACTTATTCTATTAGGCCTAGTCATAGTTCCTGTTGGCTTGATATTTCTAGTTACTGGAACAATGGCTTACCCATCATTAAATAAGGTGTTAGATATAAGGCCCTTGTGAGAGCAGGCACAGGAGATCCTACATCTAAATACAGTTCTTGTGCTTGAGGACTTGGGAGCGTAAAAAGATACGTATCAGATCATTAACACAAGGGTGAACTGAAATATGTGTCTTGCCTTTTACATAACTGTTTTACTTACTGAATTTTACATCCTGCATTGACAGCTTGTTTCCTGTTTGTCAACCTGAACTTATATTCCAACTGCTCTTTTTAAGCCTCCCCAAGCACAGTTAAAGGAGTCTATGTGCATTTGCAGATGCACATTGTAACTGTCTTGCAAATCTCTGCTGTCTGCGACCAGCTTGCTTCCTCTTGCAAGTGCGGCGATCAACGAAGTGGATGTTCATCTGCGGACCACTTTTTTGGAGTGCCTCCCTTCTAGGGTGCCTGAGGTGGCACTGCCTCAGCTGGAGCAGCTGAGCGGGCCCAGCTGTATCCGGCTCACCTGGGAACGGTAGCGAGCACTACTCGCAGAGAGGCCTCAGCTCCCAGATGCCATCGGTCGCTACGGATCAGCCTTCGAGCCCCACGGCGGCGGGCTGGGGGCTCGGCGGGGCCGGTGAGGGCGGCGTGTGCCCGCCTTCCCTGCTCGCAGCTGAGGGGGCAGAGGCGCGGCCCGGACCTGCCCTCAGGTGTGTGGGGGCGTGGCCTGGGCGTCCCCTCAGTGCGGGGGCGTGGCCTGCACCTGCNTCGACGCGGTGGGGCTGGCGGTGCTGCTGGCCGGCGTGTTCGCCGACGTGTTCTTCTCCGACCTGCTCATCTACGCGGGCGGCATCGGCATCTTCCTCAGCCTGGTCTGGTGGGTGTTCTGGTACGCGGGCAACCTGGAGGTGCCGCCCGAGGAGCTGCGGGACGACCTGGGGCTGTCGGCGCCCAAAGGCCGCGGGGACACGCTGCTGCGGCGGCTGGTGAACGGCCTCAGCCTCCGCCTCACCGCCGCGCTCGCCCCTGCCCGTCCCGCCGACCTGGAGCTGCAGCGCGCCGGGGGC
>VXBC01000913.1:1041092-1091288 GCA_013399945.1 Ploceus nigricollis | reverse complement strand
CCGCCACGCCGACCCCGGCAGGTGAGAGCCGGGATGGGACCCCGGGATGGGAGAGCGAGGGGAGTCTGGCTGTGAGCTTTGACTTTGGCCAGAGCTTGGGAGAGCTCTCTTGCCCGAGATTCGGTTTAACACTTGCTATGTTAAACCACCTGCTAGCAGCTGACACTTCTTAAATAAAAGTAGTGGGGAATCTTTCTCAGCTCAGGTGGTAAAAAAACGAGTGGGAAAGATTGCACAAATGGAATTAGCCGGGGATGACACTTCCTGGAGTCGTCTAAGAACGGAATAGGCGAGCAGGAGTGAAGCCCGGGGAGTGTGGTGGAGCTGGCATGCGGAGAGCTGCTGCCAGAGAGCAGCACAGGAGCCCTGGCGCTCTGAACTGGTCCTCACAGCAACCAAATGCTGCCAGAAATGGCCGTTAACCACTACCATGAGCTCTTGCGGGGGGAAGCCCCCTCGTTAGCACCATGAAATGTTGCTTTATTGGAGAACAAGAAAGGTGAAATACTGACTTGGATTTAACTTGCAGGCAGAGCTGTAGGTAAGAGGTTGAAACTCATAAATGCAATCATCAGTTAAACTGTTTGTCTTGAACTTCAGTCATCTAGAAAAGATGTGATAATACCTGCTATGTAAAGGAAGTGTCTAGGTCCTATTTCAAAGCATGGTTGAAGAACATGAATCTTTTCAAAATATCCTAGTATGTTCATTTATATGGCATGTTCATTTAGGAAGAAAAGCATGCTTAATGCCTTGAAAATGTGTGTAGGGAAGAAAGTCAAGCCTTCACTGTGTAAAATCCTCTATTGAAGGAACTGTAAACACAATTTTGTACTGTTTGAACTGTTCAAGGATTCTAAACATCTCACTGTTTTGATTCACTATGTACAAGATCAGCTTTTCCTGCTTCTCCTTGAAACTAAATTCTGAAGACACTGTTGATTTACAGAAAAGTTCATGTGAAAATCGTCTTCTTTCATGAAAGCTCTGAAATTTTTCTTGAGAGAAAGTTTTAACAGTAGGGAGATTGAGTATAAATAATTATTCCTTCATAGAAAACTTGTAGGAGCAGGAAAGACCAGCAGCAACACAACTTTCAAAGATTGTTACTGCTCTTTAGTTTATTATTAACTACACCTGCAATTAGAAAACAGGCTGTTGAAAATGAGCCATTCTATTTTCAGACCTCTTTTTTTCTGAAATGGGTCTAAAATTGGCAGGTCCATATTTGCAGGGAAAGATTTGCATTTATAAATGGCTATGCAGAACCATTCCATCTAAAGATCATGGCAATTGCAGGTATTGAGCTCAGTAGATAATCTGCTCTCTCTGTGGATGCAATGTGTGTACCTGGATATGTATTCTCTTTTAATGAATTCAAATTTTCTAATTTTGAAATATTTCAAGTCTTATTCCTGATTGTAATTAGATTTATACATCCTATAGGGATATACACACACACACACATATATATATATATAGTGATTTAGTACAAGATATCCCAGCAGCTTCTGTTGCTACAGTAAACAAACTTCAGTAATGGTAATTCAGAAGGAACCAAAACAGGGGGTGTACAGCAGTTGTGTTACATATTGGAACATAAACTCTGTGATTTTACTTGCAAGGTGAAACAAAAGAAAATTGGTTTCACCTTGAAAGATAATTTAGAGTTCCTTTTTGAAGTAAGTTCACCTAAAGTATCTTAGAACTTCTCGTAAACAACTGTCTGAATCAGATCATTCCTTGCTGATAGACCAAATCCTCTCCCCATCAGGAGATATTTATGAACTTAACCAAACGAGTTAAACATGTTTGGGCAGATATTGTCTGGATGAGGAAGGAAAAAAAACACCACCACACACACACATTCAGAAACAAAAAAAAAAAAAAAAAAAAAAAAAAAAAAAAAAAAAAAAAAACAAAACCAAACCAAACCCAAAAACCAAACAAACCAGAAAAACCCCAAATGTCCTCTCTTTACTGGCCATTTGGAAACCTTCTTGAGCATTAACTTTTTGAAGTTATGAAAGGAACACTGCACATTGTTCTGATTTCCTGTTTTAAAAATTATATATTAGAGAAAGGTGAGAATTCTCATGATATGGAATGCTTCTGTTAAAGGAATAACAAGAAGATTAGGATCCTCAAGCCTGAAAAAAGATGCAGAATATAAAGTGTTCTAGAAGTCTATGCAGTCACTATGGGAAAGGTATGAAGTGCACGCCTCCCAAGGCAAAGCAGGAACAAACTGTCATGTGCTATGTAATTGAAGGGTGGGATTACTTGACATGGGACAGTGGGACAGATAAAAATTTACTGATTCAAAAATCCAAAGGACAAAGCAGAAGATATATGATAATATAAAGATAATATGTTTGGCTAAGGAAGACCTGGGGCAGTCAGTGGCAGTTGATATCCTGAGGAGGTATTAATTGTGTGCCGTATTGTTATGCCTTCATTGAGACATCACACTTGGCCACTATTGGAGATGGGTTGGTGACTTGATGGATCTTTACTTTGGATCCCAACTGGCTGTTAAAAATGAGGAAAAGTACTTTTAAGATTGACCTTAAGTAACAGTTTAGAATTATTTGGCCATTTGTTCTGAGCCTATTTTGGAGTAACCCTTTCTTCATGTGTTATCTTCAGGATCTGTTGAAGACACGACTATTGACATTACTGCCCCAAAAAGTGGGGGAAATGCTGCAAATTATAGAAAGAGATTCCCTGCTCTAAACAGGATTCTTTCATTGTGGAATAACCTCTGCAAGCATTGTGGACTCTCCATAAAGTGGACACGTGGAGCCATATCTCTGCCAAAAGCACCTGTTTCAGTGTTGGACTGGATATGCTTTGAAATGAAAGATGAAAAAAGAAAGGTGAACATGAAAATGAAAGATGAAAGGTGAAAAAAGATCCCACAAAATCTTTTTGAGAAGTGAGAGCTAAAAGAAAATTGCACCTGATTCACCGAAATACCAGTGCAGCTTGTCATATCGTTGGTTTTATTGTTTTGTTTTAATTATTATTATTTTTAATAACCTGAAAGGTTTGGATAAAAAGCTCTTGCACAATGAAAAGCTCTTGCACTGTTTTTTACCAAGGTCTAGAAGTAAAACTTACTGTGAATTTTTATAATGCCAGTGCAATACTTTTGTTTGTGAGGGTGCTTTTAAAATGTCTATATTAAACTGTTGATGCAAAGCTGCAAATGTAGTAGGAGTTGTTTATAGTGTAAATACACAATTTATAGTGTCTCTTGTAAAAAGTTTCATTGTTATTCTGAAATAACCTGGAATCTGAGATTTTATAAGTAGACAACACCAGTGATGTTGGCATACATGTACATTCTTTGTAGTTACAAATGATGTAATATGATGACACTTGCAAGAGTAATTTTTAGTCCAGTGATGTTGGAAATTATTTTCCTAATGCTGAAGCATTTGAGAGAGGGAACATAACCAAAAGAAACCCTGTTGATTAACAAGTACTCCAAGGCATTATAAAACATTTACACACAGTACTTGGAAAAAGATTTATATTGATGCTAGTGATACCTAAAATTGTGCTAATGATAAAACTGTGTGGAGAATTTCCTCGGGAGTTCTTCTGGTTTTGAAGTAACACTAAGAGTTTGGTGCCACCATCAGCAAATACTGGTAGGTCTTAAAATTTCAATGCTCAATTGTTCTATGCCACATCTCATTGAACACTAGAGGTGGAATTAAGGAAAATATTTACTAAGAACACTGTGGCTGTACTTCCTTATGAACTCTTGAAATGTCTTTCAGTGTTTTCTTGTAAAATTACTGGAGTGAGTAACTTCTTTTCTTCGCATTTTCTCATTTTTAAATGTTTTCCAAATGCTCTATCTTTTTAACAAATTCAGAAGAACACTAAACTTGAAGGTTTGCAATGTGATTTTTCCTTTACTATCTGGAGTTTTTAGGAGGTGTATGCAATTTGTTTCCTCTTTTTAATGGAACTGCAATGTGACACCACTGCAGTGTTACAATGTCCTGATTAAAAAAAACAGACAAGCTCCTCCCTTAAAACCTGTAGATCAGTGTTCATTTGCAATAATTTTTTTCATTTCATTTTTCTGAACAGAAAGAAATGCTTTTTCTGATTCCCCATAGTTTCACTTATAAAGTGAATTATGAGATACAGTGTTTAATAAGTGGAATGATAACTAGTAGCTATAAATTAAGCCAAAACTCATATATGTAGTTCACATACTTAGTCTGTGAAAACCAAAATTTTCTATTCAAGTGTTGCAATAATAATTACTAGAGTGAATTGAACAGGCCTTTGCATTCCTTGTATATTACAATGTAATTAATCTTAAATCCAATATCAGTACTTAATGATTGTTGCATAAGATGGTAGCTAGAGTGCAACTTCACTCAAAAGTTATGTAGAATTCCAACTAGTTTACTAGTATGAATAGTATATGTTTTTAAAGTGAAATGTAGCAGCTGATCCATCAGTTAAGGAGGATGTTAAGCACAGAAAACCACTAAAGCACTAGAAGGTTACTGAGATGGTGAGTCCAAACAATGAGACAGACAGTACTTGCTGTGGAGCAGTGATACTTGTTGTAAGTATTGTAACTATTTTCTTTTTGAAAATGCATCCAGTTACTGTTTCATGCAATCAATTTGCCTTCTAAACCATGAAGGCTAATACTAAACAGAAACTGGGAATCATCTGCAGTTACACATTAACAAATATTTAACACTGTTTTAGTTCCTTATCAGCTCTGGTCAATGCAGCACAAAGTCCATTCAAAGAACTTTTACATTGTTGACTGGAAGGAAGCTCTTGGACATGTTTAGGACTGCTTGCTCTTATGTGAACAGAGTTGTACAACTAAAAGAATTCCTCTAGCCGTTGAGGGAAGTCCCATGCATGCTGTTTAAAATCCTAGCCAAAATCACAAAGAACTAAACTAGTTCTAGAAGGGTGGCTACAGAAGTCTTTGGCATCTAGTTAAGTCTTAAAACTAGCTCAAAATGTCATCCTACATTCCACTAAAGGAAAAATACCGACCCCCAGCTTCTAACTATGTAGATGGATTAAATGCTTGTTAGACTTTAAATGTAGACTGCATCTAATGGAAGTTTTCATGTGGTATATAGTGTCTACTTAAATTGGAACATCTTCATCATCAGGGAAAGATTAAATTATTAGTCACAAAAATCTGGTGTGACTTGTGAGAGTTGCTGGGAGTGACGTGATTATTACAGTAGCAGTTTGTGTGGAAAAGAAGCATAAGTGTATACCAAGTTGAGAGGGCTAAGGTCAAATAATGGCACGTGTTGCTGTAGCTAGTTTGTGTGAATGGGTGAAGTAAATTTTACATATTCAGCCAAAGTAACTTTCAGCAGATTGGATGTTACTGAAGAACTACACAGGAAATGCAAGTCTCTGTTCATACTTACCCGCGTTGCTTTCGCGGTAGAATTTGTGTGTGTATACAATCTTTCGGGAGCAAAAACAGTTACTAGCTCCAAGACAGAAAAGTCCCTAACATATTTTGTTTAATGACTGGTGCTTTAATATAGACCCAGCCTACAGAGGGAGGATGAAGACATCCAGAAATCTCACTTGAAGTTCCTCTGCCTCTGTTCTAGCAAATCCATTATTACTTCCCAAGGTCAAACTCCGCTTTGTTTAGAGCAAATTCTTGGCCCTCTCTAATTTCAGTTAAGTTGTTTACACCATTTAGTTTATCCCTTTGGACTGCAGTTTTTAGTTGATAACTCAGGCTGGCCGTGCCCTTGTGAGGGGCTGCCCGCGGCTCCCACCGCTCACGGCGAGGTGCCCAAGGGGTCGGGGAACGCTCGCTTGTGAACCATCCTGGGATGGGATCGCTCACTATGGCCCTGGGGATAAATCCGGATTTCTGCTCACGCACCCCGGGACGCTGGGAGCGCTACCGGGAGCCAGTGATAAACCAGAACGGTGACGAGAGTAGAGCTTCCCGCTCCTCTTGCCTGCCTTCATCCCCGCGTACAGGGCGACAAATGCCCTCGCCGTGCCCCTGCCCGGCTGCCTCTGTCCGCCCGCACCACGGCGGTCGGGGACAGCGCCGCGGCTGCTCCCTCCCGGCGCTCCCTGCCCGTTCAGTGGAGCCGCTTGGCGGTGCCGCTCCGTGCCCGCTCAGTGCCGCCGCCCGGCGGTGCCGCTCTGTCCCAGCTCACTGGTGCCGCTCTGAGCTCGCTCAGTGNGCTGAGGAGGGGCCCGAGAGGTGGCCCGGGCCTCCGAGTGGTGCTCACGCGGCTTCCCCTCCCCTCAGGCGCCGTGACCATGCTGGGAGCGGACGAGTTCATCAGCTCCCCGCCCAGGAAGACGGTGCGGTTCGGGGGGACCCTGACCGAGATCCTGCTTAAGTACGAAAAGGTGACTGCGGCTTTTCGGGGGCCTGCGCTGCGTCCGGGCTGCTGGTTCCTGGGGTCATTCCGTGAGAAGACTCGTTTCGCCTTACGCAAGGCCGTGCCTGAAGGCTTAGGGGAAAAAAATTGAAGGCGGCTGAGCGTTGTAGGCTTGTGCCAGCCGGTATTGCTGTGCGAGCGAAAAGATTTCCCCCGTGAGTCAACCTGAGTGGCCGGGTGAATGTAAAGCCTGGCTTATGCTAAAGTGTGCACAAGGATCCAGCTGTGTCTGCAGGGAGAGCAGCTGAAAATGAGCCAGCAGCCTCAGTTTTCTTCTGGGACAACACCCTGTTACTGCTGCTTCAGCTTTCCTGAGCTGGCTGTCTTGTGTTCTTGATGTACCTGTTCAATAGTTGGTTGTTTAGATACATTGATGAAATTGGTAGTTTTTACTGAAGAAAAAAAAAGAAAGTAATTTATTTTTGTTTCCCCTGCTAGGGTGACACCACAGATTTTGAGTTGTTAAAACATCAGCTGTCAGATCCAGACATAAAGGTAAGACTTTGATAGTCAGAGGTCTGATGATTTAAAGTTCGTCTGCCTGAGTGTAATCACCAGACAAGTCATTCTGGTGATTACACAAATTATTTGCTTTAAATATTTAAATTGTATTTAACAGCTTTTTTTCTTTGTGGAAACGATCAGAATTAAAACTCTACATGGAAAAAAAAAAGGTCTATTTATACACATACATATATGCAGGCTCTTCGTAAATGGTGTCTCATGCTTACTGACTCTCCTCTACCCTTTGAGTCTGTCTTTGTTCCAGATACCATCTTTTTAGGTCACTGATGCTTGATTATAGAGACACTTTTGTAGATCAGACTGTGGGTTCTGATTTTCATAGCCTTAAAGTTCCATCAAATTTTACCTTCTGTTCTCACTAAATCTGGTTTCATTAGGCAGTAACATACATATGCATTTAGTAGTTATACCCAGAAGTATTGTTTCACAGCTCTTCTGTATAGCTACGAGTACCTGCCACGTTTGCTGTTTCAAGACTTGAGTGTCCCTTCTGCTTAAACTAGAGGAAAAGAGAAAAGAAAATGATGATGGCATACCACTTCTTTTAAGTTCTTTTATGTTCTGTGTGAGGGAGGTTTCATGCCTTGCTTAGTCTGACTGAAGCTTTCATGGCAGGCTGTTGTTTAGGAGTTGGCATGAATGTATTCTGCATTCAAGAACTTCCATTGAGGGCACAAACTGAAATTCCTTTCATGTTAGTGTGAAAACAATCTCTATTTACAGTCTTAATCTTTGACTTCTAAGGATTTTGATATTTTCTGCTAATAGGTAGTACTGTTTATTGAAATAGTTACCTATTTTTTTCTGCTTATTTTAAGGATGCCCAGATCATTAATTGGCTGCATGAATTTCGAGCTTCTGTTGCATATTTGACCAAGGAGCTTGAACAACTGGTCAACATTTTGCTGGTAAGTATCTGTTTGCTAGATGGGAAGATTAAGAGTTTAGTACTCAAAACATCCTTCTTTGACATCTTGATCTTTGCTTGCTTTTAGAAGCTGCCATGGTTGAGAAGGAGCCGAGCGGTAGTGGAAGAATATCTGGGCTTCCTTGGCAATCTTGTGTCAGCACAAACTGTCCATCTCAGGCCGTGCCTCCGGATGATCGTGTCACAGTTTGTCCCCCGTGAGTTACTTCTCTCTTAATCATCTTTGTTTGCTCATCAAAATCCCTAGAGAGATAAGTTCTCTATAAATACAGTCCATAACGCAATTAATTATTGGGTTATTGAGTTTTTTCATGTTGACTGTCATACAGATAGTTTTCTGTACCTAGATTTTAGAAGACATATTCTAGGTGCTAAAACAGATCCTGTTCTGAAGATGTCTTGGAAATGAATGAACTGTATAATATTTTTACTACTAAAAAACCAAAAGCTGAAGTGAGGATCATGTCAGATGTTCTCAAGAACCTCCTGGTTCTGTAAATAAAAGAGTCTTTAAGAAAGTCTTGTGGCTAATTTTGATGCTTTAGTCCTGGTGGAGACTGTTGTTCAGTGTGTTTGCCACTGAATTTGTTACCTGTAAGATTTATACAATTTTGATATAATAATCTCATTTTTTTGCTAGCTCGAATAACCATCAGAGAAGATGATGTAGATATTTCAGATTCTGATGATGATGATGAAAGTAAGTATAAAGGATATAGTTACATATGGTGCTGTAGTGCCTTTACCAAAAAAGTATCCAGTGCATGTTGCTCCTTTTTTACAAAATTAATTGAGCTGAGTTCAAGTAAAACATCAAGAAACATCCTTAAATTCCCAAGTCAAAGCTTTTCTTGTACTCAAATCAATGGCGTGCTGACCTACTCCTTATTACTTTGAAACTATTCCTATTGTTGCAGTATCTGTAGGAATAGAATGCATAGGGAAATATTCCTAGCCCTAGATTGTTTCAAAGCCAAAGAAAAGTTAGGAGTTGTTTGGTTTCTATTTTATTTACCTCAATGTACACCCCAGCAAGAGAACATTTTGGCAAATGCAGTTTTCTTGGGAATCTTTCCATTGTGTAGTTGATATGAGCTGTTTTTACTGGTTCCTGATTTAGTTTTCTGTAACCAAGTGCATAAGAATTCTTTTTTCTTTCTCTAGACATTTCTGAAAACTTCGATACATGCCACAGAGCATTGCAAACTGTTGCAAGATATGTTCCTTCGTAAGTACAGAATCCCTTCAGTTTGTGTGCCCTTTCCTTGCAGATTTAAAGCTTGTGAACTGATGGGTTTTTTCCTCTCTTAAATGGAAGTATAACACTTCATTTCATTGCATGATTTTTCCTAGTATTCACTAACTGGTAGAATGCTTTATACAAACATGGAGTTTCTGTCAGGCATCAGCAGCTGAAAATCCTGTTAACAGAAATGGGAAGTAGGAAAAGTGGTGTTGATAGTGGCTTCTGTATTCTGTATTCTATAGTGATATTTGAAGTGGCTTCTAACAAGTGCATTGTGAAAGTTTGCCACTTATTATCTGTCCAGTGATCCTTGCCAAACCACATTTTATACAATTACTTACTTTAAAATAAAGTTCCTGTGAAATAAGCTTATTCCAGTACATCTTTAGAGTGCTGGACTTCAACATTTGCAAACCTATAACTTTTGTGTCTGATTTTTGGTTTTTAATTAATTATAGGACACCACAGTTTCTCATGCCGATACTTGTGGAATTCTTTCCTTTCATTAATAAATCAGAAAGAACTCTGGTAAGAGCTGTGACTATTTTTCTTGGTTTGTTCACCTGTTTATCTAAATGTATAATTACATTAAAGTATACATAAAGTATAATTACATTAAAGTATACATAAAGTATAATTACATTATATACAGTTGACTTTCTGTTAACACTGTTACTGATACCAATTAATTTTGTGTTATAGGAATGTTATGTCCATAACCTGCTGCGAGTTACTGTCTATCTTCCAACTCTGAGGCTTCAGATTCTGGAGCTTATTATTGAAAAGCTGCTGAAGTTGGATGTAAGTTTATTCTGTGTTATCTTTTGTGGAAGGTTGGCATTAAAATACGCAGAGTAGGAAATGAAGTATGCTTCATTTTTAGACTCTACAAAAAATGCCCTGGTGAACATGGGTATAAACCCAGCCAAATTTACACTTCATTCCCAGGATAAAGATGTTCCCACACCTGAGGGTAACTGTATGGTGTGTACTGTTACACCCTGCCTGGAGTCTCTGCTAGAATTCAAATAACTGTCTTGTGGTGATTGGTGCTAATGTGCAGAGAATGTGCTTCCCTTCCTTTGTGTGGTTGATTGGTTGTGTCATCTCTTTGAAGTAAAAGGATTACAGTCCTAAAAAAAGGCAGGAGTCCTAAAAAAAAGCACTGTAAATTATCATGGCTTTTTGCCTCACTGTGTAACAGTCTGGGGAAAGCATATGCTGGGGAGGTAAAGTTTCAGAAAGTTTGGAGTGTACATTCGTGTATGGCACATCATTCCTTTTTAAAATGTTTATTTAGTTCTGGACTAAATCTAGTCAAGAACTTACTCATGTTGTCATATCTTTTCTATAAATAATAAGGAACCCAATTTCATATTATTGTCATGGTTTTATAGAAATTAATTTCTTGCTTGCAACTGTAGGTTAGCACTCCACAGCAAGATATTGAAGATGCTGAAGAAACTGCTAATAACTGTGCTAGTGAGGAAAAATCTACAGAGGAGGGACTTTTTGACATGGTCGGTTATCTTGTTCTATTTAATTTTTTTATAGTAAAATTATCACTTCTGAAGTGGCAATTAACTAAGTGTAGAAATTCATTATTACTTTGTTGTTACTGCACTGCACACTGCTCTTGAAACCTGAACAGCTGACAAATGATTAATGCGTTCTCAGGTATTGAACCTAACTCATGGAAACACCCAGTGCTACATCCAGCAAATCAATTTCATTATGTAAAAACACAAGCAGTTGTGCAATAAAGCTAGTTAAAGAATTCATGATACTTGGCTTAGTGTGCAAAAATTTGCTTATACTGTATGAGATACTGCTTGTTAAAAAATAGATTAAACTTTAGCATATTGCTGAAAGATAAATTTAGTTTGACTTTTCCATAACTGCTGTCTCTGTGATTGTGTATTTAAAAGCTGCATGTGCCATTTTATCTACCAGGAGGAAGATGAAGACAGAAAAGGAAACAAAGTTGTCTCTCCCAGTACTGAGAGAATGGCCCATCCACTTGCAGAGCGCCTGGACATCCTGATGACCATCCTGTTTTCATACATTAGAGATGTTTGCCATGTGGATGGTGAGAACACTTGCTCTGTAACCAAGTTTGTTGCTCTGCTAAGAAGTAAGAAACACATAAGAGGAGTTCTTTCTCTCTGTGCTGCGAGATGGAGCAGAACTCTGCCATTAGCAGGCTGTAGTCCACATTCCTGCCTCTGCCCAGGTGCTGGGAGAGGTACAGTTAAGAGTTTAGAGGTTTAATCTTCACTTGGAGACATTCTGATTCCATTAACATGATACTGCATCCAAACTGTAGTAGGGTATAAATGTTTTTATCATTTGCTCTACTTGATTGTTAGAATTAAGGATCATTTCAACATCACAAGGACTGGAAGTAGATCAAAACAACCAGCCACATCAATCAATTTGCTTTGTTACAGGGGAAAAAAAGAAGAAAGAAATATCTTTCCCTGTTATATACTAAGGGTTTGAATTCCTTAGATTTGTATATTTAAAACAATATTTAGAAACCATTATGCTGTATCTTCTCCACATGAGTCAGGTGATTTGTATTTTTTTCTTGCTCTTCTAAGCTAACACATTATTTGCAAAGTCTGCATGTCTAGCAGCTTTATATATGTGCACACTCACACAGAGAGATTCTTCATTTACTCCACCTTAAAATGCAGTAGAATTGTACACCTGTGTTTTTAGATGTCAGATAAACTGAGAAGTCAGGTTGACAGTTTTCTTTACATATTTGTTACTGGTGTAGAAAGATATAAATACCACTTCTGCAGCATGAGGGTGGGAAAAATCCCCTGAAGTGGCTCATTTTGTTCTGTTTCTTTGTTGTGTAGGCAAGCTCGACATCAGCAACACGAAGGATTTGTATCGGGATCTGGTTTCTGTGTTTGACAAACTCATTTTACCAACCCATGCTTCATGTCATGTACAGTATTTCATGTTTTACATCTGTAGCTTTAAATTGGTGAGTAAAAGCTGGTTTTAAAATGTAGTGTCCTCTGTCATTTCTGCATCCTTGTTTTGGTTTTGTTTACAAAACAGTTTTCTCTGCTGTAATTCTACTCTGAAGATAGCAAGTACATTAGTATCTTCACTTTCTTTTCCTTCTCTGTTACTCCTTTCTTTTTCTTTATGATTGCTCTTCCTATGTTGTTCATAAACCACTTACGGACGGAATCTTAGCTAGCTTGAAGGAACAAACTTGGTTAGAAGTGATCTCTTTGACAAGAATCAGTTGGACTCTTGCACCCAAGACATGGTTTGCAAGTTTCTTCAGCATCCCGAAACTATTGCAGAGATGCTCTCAGTTAGCTCTTTAATTTGAAAATCATGTCTGTGTTTGTTTTTCTCCTACCCCTCCATATTCCTATGTCTCTCAACAAACTGTTGTTCTTTCTTTTACAACCGAGTACACACAGAAACGAGTGCTCTTCCATCATGTGTAGGAATGGTTATTTACTGCAGTAATGGGTAGATTTTTGTAATGGTTTGGTTATGGAAATTATGGGAACTGAGAATTAGGAGTCTATTACTTAAACAATGTCATCTCACAATTTCTATGTATCTTTTTTCCAGGGGTTGGCCGAAGCATTTTTAGACCATCTTTGGAAGAAACTGCAGGATCCAAACAATCCTTCAGTAATCAGGCAGACTGCTGGGAGTTATATTGGCAGCTTCTTGGCAAGAGCTAAGTTTATTCCCATTGTGTAAGTTGTTTTCATACATGAGCAGAACCAAACAATTCATGCTATTGAGGAGCTTAAGTAGAGAATTGGTCTTCTATTCCAACTGCTTTGTCAGTAAGCCTGAATCAAGGGTCTTGTTTGTCCTTTCAGCAATACTGGTTCAGTATTGTCTTGAAGTTTCCAGGAAAACATATACAGGATGCAGACTGATGATTGCTGAGGTTCATGACTTGCTGTTTAGGGCTTCACTAACCAAGAACTGCTGAGCATGGGTAGCTTGTGCTGACTTCAGGCAGTCATGGATTCCCAGTGTATCTGATGTTTTCAGTACCCAGTGTTAGGCACTTTCTGCTGGCTCTGGAACAGGGAGATCATTTGTTCTAGTATTTTGATAGAGAATGGTTAAAATGTCTTCCTTTTTATGTACACATTCTATATTTTTGTGCTGTTCAGGGTGGGTGTGGTGGATTTAACACTGGAGTTGGTTGGATATTGGAATTACTTGGCGGACATGGGAGGCACTGCTCTGTACTACCTGTAGCCAAGGATTCTGGTTGTTTACTGTGTGTTCATGGATTCATCTCTTCTGGCATCCTGTCCTTTCACTGATTGGGGTTTTCAGTGCTGGTGGATTCATTTTATGCTGAGATAAAGGAGAAAGCTCGTAACAGAATCATTCTTTTACAAAGAGATTTTCTTACTGATGTTTTTATAACAGCTGAGATTCTTGAATATTTGTTTAACATCTTTTCTACGCCATTTCAGGTGTTATTTTTACACTTCTTTTTTCTCCCTACACTACAGTACAGTAAAAGCATGTCTGGATCTTCTGGTGAACTGGTTACATAAATACATTGATAATCAGGATAAAGGAGCTAATGCCTACTGTGATGTAGCTCTCCATGGGCCATTCTATTCTGCATGTCAGGCAGTGTTCTATACACTTATTTTCCGTCATAAACAACTTTTGGATGGAAATTTAAGGAAAGGTGAGTATATTAGGTTTGAAAGGATTCATTAGAAGTTTAATTGTTGCTATGTTTTATAGTGGTCAATTCAGTCAAGTATCTGATGGCATGTTGTTGTGCTCTAAATTGAATGAGGTGGCTTGTACACATGTTGGGGCCAGATCTCCACTGTGAGGGTGTGCTTCTGTGGTGGTGTGCTGAGTGCAGGCATGTCACACTGGAAATTCTTAGAAACTAAGTTCAGTTTATATGATATCTAACTTACATTTGCCAATTGTTCTTATTTTGAAGGTCTGTCATATCTGCAGAGTTTAAATTTTGAGCGCATTGTCATGTGTCAGCTAAACCCCCTGAAGATTTGTATCCCTTCTGTTGTCAACTTGTTTGCTGCCATTACCAGGTACCTGCTCATTTACCTCAGTTTCAGCTTGGTACAGATTTTTTCTGTATCTAAAACCAGCGCAGGGTTTTGTTAGGCACAGTATTGAAGTGAGACATAACACTGCCCATATTCCAGGTGTGATAAGTTTATTCCTAGGTCAGTTTCAATGGAATCCTGCAGTCCTAAGGAATGGATTGCTCTGTGTTGGAGCCAGTGTGGTTGTACTTGGAATAAAGTTTATAGGAGCTTAAAGGAAGAGAACAGACTCCTTACCTTGTGACTATCTTGCAAACTCCTAATATCAGCTGGAAAATGGAAGATAGAAGTGATATTTGTTAAAAAATCACTTTGTGTTTTCATACCATCCATCTGAAAGTCTTGCTTTGGGTGTGCTAGAAGTGCTTATCTTTTCTTTATTCCCTTTTTTAAAGGAAGTACCAGTTGGTGTTCTGCTACACAATTATTGAGAGGAACAACAGGCAGTTCATCCCCGTTGTGCGGAGCGGCACCGGGGGCGATCTTGTGCAGACCTGCACCAACCCCCTCGACAGCTTCTTCCCCTTTGACCCCTACATACTCAAAAGGTAGAATTGAAAAGTGAACAACTCCTTTGTGCCTTCTAGAAAATAATGAATACAACCTGTAGGAAACTGTCAGTGTTTCTGCCGTTCACTTTCCTCCCTGATCCTTTGTACCTTTCATATTCTGCATTTAACCAGATTGTCAGAGGTTTAAATTAAAAAGTACCCCTACTGTGAATACAACAACTCATTCTGTGCTTTGTTTCCTCTCTCAGATCAAAGAAGACCATTGATCCTATGTATCAGTTCTGGGAGGAGCTCAGTGCTGAAGATCTTGAGAATCTGAAGAAACCCATTAAAAAGGTAATCTTCCCTGATCCAAACACAGTTCTGCTATCAGCTGCTTTTATTGCAGTATATTTTTTTAAGTAGATAAGACTACGCTATACATTTAGGGGAAACTGTGACTGAAATTTGGAAGCTTTAGGAATTGATCCATTCTTGACTTGAGAGCGCTTTTCCCTCTTCTGCAGCACAGGAGCCATCTGAAAGCTTTATGAATGTGCTCAGAAAATGGACATGATGATGTCACTGGGAAATCCACCCTGTAGATGTGATTTAGTTCCCATATTTCATAATCAGAGTACATCTGATTCTCTTACCATTCCAACTGGTTGTGACAATCACAGTGTAAATCCAGATCTCTATTAAGATTTGACAGTATCTTCCTGCTCTCACTGATCCTTTTAAATTTTTGCAGGGTACTTCTGAAGATGAAGATGATGACTTTTTGAAAGGAGAAACTCCTCAAAATGATGGTGTGGTTGAAATTGCACCAAATTCTTATGAGTCCAACACACGGAGCCCTGTGATCAGCATTGGCTCCCCTGCAGACTGTTACGTGCCGTACCCACTGTGACATGAACAAGCAGAAGGGAAACTGTGGAATAGGTTGAAAATTGTGTGCAGTGTTTTGCTCTGGAAAGAGATTTGACCTCAACTTTCCAAACTGACAAATGTTTAAGTAACCGCATTTAAGAAAAATTTCTTAGTCATCAGATTTCTACAGATATGTTATGGTAAAGTTATATGTTGCTAGAAAAGCTTAGAGAATAAATAGGGTGATATTTTACAAATTTCACATTGAAATGGTTTTTATGATGTAGAAGAATTTTTTTAATAGTTTTTTTCAACTCTTCAAAACTTAGTTTACTAATGTTTCTCTACAAAGTTTTATATATCAGGGGTGAAATTCTGGTGTTTCTTCCTGCAGATTTGTGTGGGGGCCAGAATTCCACTGTCAGTGTTCCATCTCTGATGACTCTTCTTGAGCTGGTTTCACAGTAATGGTGTAATCTCTTGTCCTAGGGTGCCATTTTTTGGAAATGGAAAAAACCTGTACTGATTGCATTTTGGATTCACTTACTCTGTATTGGGGTAGAGCAGTCAGTAGCCATGTTGCTTGAATCTGCTTTCTAGAGGGACCCCTTTGGAAGTTTCCTCCTAAATTTGCCCTAAACCAGGACATCTCTCAATAGGCAGGGCATGAATCCAGTCTGGCAGTGGTTCTTCCACACACATCTCTTCAGCTTTTCCAGTCTATAGAACCCTACTTGGTGAAGCCACTTGCTAGTGGGAAGTGTACTCAGACAGAAAGCATTATCCCTTCTTAAATCTGTAGCTGACACACACCTATCCCAGCTAGGAAAGTTCAGACATGTAAAAGTGATGGTTGTTGGAAGTGTTGAAAATGAGGGAGTAGCTGAATGTATTATTTGTAGATAGTTTTCTTCGGGGTGCTTGTGAAGTGCTCCAAGACCGATATTTATTTGCCAGATTTGAAGTTTATATGTGAATGCTGAAAATAGAAAAAAAAATCTTCCCTTGTGGAAAGGACGTGATGGTGTCAGTGGTGTCCTTGTGTTGTTGTTCATGTGTCTGTCAGTCAGAGTTTCTCTACAGAAGTTTCTCGTCTTCTTTTCATGGTTGCTGGCTTTTAGATTTGAGTAAGAATATAAACAATGGGGAAAAATGAATGTTATTCATGTAACATTAAGTTGAAAATTTTATGTATTTAAGACTAAACTCCAGTTGCCCTTCTTTAGAACTTGGAGGCTTTCAAGACAGCATTTTTATTGGAGCCAATAAAGTTTGATGCAAACAGTGCAATTCTTAACATCCTTGAGAAAACCACATCTCTGTATATAACTGAGGTGCCCTCTGTGGAGCCTGACTTCTCAAAGTTGGGGTGTTCATTCTGACAGATGGCAGAAATGAGTTTTGGAGATGACGCTGCAAAGTGTATAAGTGGATCTATTCTTCATTGTATAAACTGAGAAGTTTTGGTTTTAATTGTAGTCCTCTTTATTGTCTGTCCTGAGTAATAAACAATAGATTTCCATCTGAAATAATTGCATTTTCCCCTGGTGCGGAAGAACCTTCAGATCAACAGCAGGGAAAGCATAATTTCAAAGATGCCCTTCAGACACTACTTCCAAAATGAGGGTGTGTAAAACTTTGCCAGTTGTGATACCAGGTATGTGATTCAGGAGCTTCCATGTATCATAAAAAGCAAAAAAGAAAAAAACCCCTAAGTGCAATGTGCAGACATTGAACTGTCTGTACTGAAGTTACACAGTTTTGTTTAAGTGTTTCTGGAACCTTTGCTGTGACAGCTCTGGTTTGCTCGGTGTAATTGTGGGCAGGTGTTCTGGCAGGTGCTGGTGTTTTGCTAAAGAGGCTCTGTTAATACCAACAGCTGTGAGAGGAATGCTCATCCCAAGGTGCAGTTTTGTCTCACGTGAGAAATGCAATATATCTTTTGAAGAAAGCATTTATTCTTCTACTATAGAATCATAAAGTTATAGAATGGCCTGGGTTGGAAGGGACCTTAAAGATACCTAGTTCCAACCACCCTGTCACTGGCAGGGTCACCTTCCCCCAGACCAGTTTGCTCAGAGCCCAATCCAGCCTGGCCTGGAACACTTCCAGGGACAGTTTACTTCTGTGAAGATGGATGGAAAGGCCAAGCTGGGGTCCTGGGCATTTAGTGTCTCTGGGCTGTGGGCAGTCCGGGTGCCTGGCTGTCCACATTCCCTGCAGGGTGAACTAACTCTGCTGCTACCATGGTTATTTCTTGTAGTATCTTCCACAGACAACTAGAGGAAAGAAAACCCTCATATTTAAGGAAAACTAGTTGTCTTTGGGATTGTCTGAAAATCCAACTTGTGTTTGCTGGGGCAGAGGATGGTGGTGTGGGGATCGGCCTGTTCTCCCAGGCACCCAGTGGTAGAATAAAGGAATGTAGCCTTAAACTGTGCCGGGGTGATTTATATTGGACGTTGGGAATGATTTCCTCACAGAGAGAGTGGAATGAGACATTGGAATGGGCTGTCCATTGGATGGTGGAGGCGTTTAATGACAGGCTGGACGTGGTCCTCAGTGCCATGGTACAGTGACACAGTGGTGTTCAGATNAGGGAGCGCGGAGCCGCCTCCGGGCCCGCGCCCGGCGCTCGCCGACATGCCGCTGCTGGTTAACGGAGCGCGGGTCGACCTGGCCCGGCCCACGGGGGACATGATCCGCATCCACCCGCACCTCGAGGTGAGGGAAGCGGGAAGGGCCCGGCGAGGCCCCCCCCGCCGGCGCTCCCCGGGGAGGAAGGCGCTCNGAAAACTAGTTGTCTTTGGGATTGTCTGAAAATCCAACTTGTGTTTGCTGGGGCAGAGGATGGTGGTGTGGGGATCGGCCTGTTCTCCCAGGCACCCAGTGGTAGAATAAAGGAATGTAGCCTTAAACTGTGCCGGGGTGATTTATATTGGACGTTGGGAATGATTTCCTCACAGAGAGAGTGGAATGAGACATTGGAATGGGCTGTCCATTGGATGGTGGAGGCGCTTAATGACAGGCTGGACGTGGTCCTCAGTGCCATGGTACAGTGACACAGTGGTGTTCAGATAGAGGTTGGATTCGATGATCTCAGAGGTGTTTTCCAACCTTAATTCAGTGATGTGTAAATTTGTGGCTTTATAACTGTTATTATTTCATACCACAACTTAAGGATGCCCCGCAGCGGCCGGGGAATCTCTGCAAGGTTACCGTGTTAAAATCGTCAGGCGGGGCCCGCCGAGGCCGGGCTNCGGGGCGGCCTCGGGTTGAAGCGGCTCGGGGCAGGGGCGGCCCCGACCCCACGCTCTGACAGCGGAGAGCCACGGGGTGACGGAAAATAAATAAATCGGTATCGGCGGAGGGGCTCAGCCGTGCCGGTGCGGCCGGGGGTGGGGGTGCCCCGGCGGGGCCGGGCGGGCACTTTCTGCGTGAAATGACAAAAACTGGCGATAAAAGGCAAGGTGGGCACTCTGAGGAAGGTGCTGACCTTGCTTCCAGGGTATAAATGTTACAATTTTAACGGCGGAGTGCGAGCCAGGAATGTGAGCAGAGCTGCCTGGGGAGCTGTGTCCCATCAGAAGGTGTTTCTTTACAGACCCTGAGATTATGCAGAAAACCACGGCAAATTTGATAAAGCTGTGAAGTGTTTTTTGAGCCCAGAATGGAAATTCACTTTGTCCCCAGCAGGTCTGTGAGGAAGCACTGCAGTAGTCATAGCCCAGGAATCCGGGTTTTCCACGCACCAATCAAGCTAATAAACAACAGTATTTTGATAAGTGCAAAATAAATATTCTGAAATACGGCAGTAGAAGACTAGATATTTAATATCAAGTTTCCTGTTCTCATTAAACTTCCAAGATCAGTTCTGGTATTATCTAATGTAATATTTTCCCAGTCCAAAAGCTTTTTATTGTGCCTCCATTTTATGGTCCATATAACAGGGAAAGGTGTTTTATGTCTCTGGAACGATGGGATTTAAATATTAACTTGGTCCGTGTCAGGAAAGCAAAAAACTTTCAAAATTCAGAATACTCTGTAATACAAAACATGCATGTTTCTCTCTGACCTGAGTCCCTTTGCTTTTCAGAGGTGATGTTTCTGTGAAGTAATGGATACACCTGAGAATTCAGCCACTGTAGTATCTGTTATCATTTGTAGTATTTGTTATCATTTATCTTTAGGAAAAGGCAAAACTTCTGAGAAGTCAGCCTGCTCAGATTGTGGAACCCAAAGGCCTTCTCTATGTCCAGCAGAGAGAGTTTGCAGTGACTACCCCTAAAGATGGTGTGTAGGAACATAAACATTTCTTCTTGTACTGAAGCAGTGATTGTGAGAGCTGAGTTCTTACAGTGTTTTCCTCCTTTAAAATAGGTTCTGTTTCCATTCTTGGATCAGATGATGCCACTACCTGCCACATAGTTGTGCTCCGACACACAGGTATCTCTAGAGGACCTTCAGAGCAAAGCCTGTACCCCTGAGATAAGGAATTAGTACTGGTTTATGTGGCATTAATAAAATAAACTGCAGTTGCACTAATACAAACCTGAATCCCCAAAAGTCACGTCAGGTGTTAACTAAAGACTCACTCAGAGTTGGTGTGTTTAGTGTGAGAGGTTCTGTGCTCTCCTTGCTCCAAGATTTTAACTTGCTCTGCTCCTGTGGCCAGTGGCATTGCAGCCCTGGGCTGTGTCCAGCAGTCTGGCAGAGCAGCGTTCGGACGTTTCAGGGGTAGAGTTTGTGGACAGATCCTCACTGTGTGCCTGGATTTCTGACATTAGAGATGTTGCCTGTTAAGATGCACCCTCCTGTTAAGAGGGCGCTTGTACCCCTCGCAGGAGCTGTGCTGATTTTCTAATGGCCCCTGCAGAGGGTGTTGCCTCGCCCGAGTCACATCCCCTGCTGGAGGCCGCTGTGCTGAGGGGAGCGAGGCAGTGGTGGGGCAGCTCTCCCTGCAGCAGTGGGGACTGCCACGGTTGGTGCCACTGTCACCGAGTCCCTGTTCTGTGCCTTCCCCAGGCAGCGGAGCCACGTGCCTGACCCACTGCGACGGCTCGGACACCGAGGCCGAGGTGTCGCTCATCATGAGCTCAGTGAAGTCCTTCTCTAACTCCACAGGCTATGGCAGGTCAGCTCTGCTCCCTTCTTGTGTTCTGCTTCTCTCAAAGGTTACTGCAGCTTGTGTGGCAGGGAATTATGAGGGGATTGTGTGGGGTTCAGACAAGGGAATTGTGCAGGAAACACCTCTTGATCAGCAGCTGCATGCAAAGTGAAAATCACTTCCTTGATAATGATTTTGGGGGTATTTTTAGCAGTCATTTAAAGCACGGTTCTGTTCTGAAGAGTGTCTCTGTAAAATGCCACCATGAGTTTTGTGTTTACTGTTTCCCATTTTTGTTCCAGATTTGCAAAATTTTCCATATAACTGGTTTTTGGTTTATATTATATTTTTCCCTTCAGAGTGTTTGTAAATTCTTTTCAGCATCTGACAGTCCATCAGGGAATTTTGTAAGTCCACATTAAAAAAATAATGGTGTGGAGGATTGGACAGTGGGTAAAAAGCTCTGAAACAGAATTTAGCAGACAAGCTTCTTTCTGGATGTGGGGGGTTTGGCCCCTGTAGTTTGGTAAGAGCAAAAGCTAGCTCGTGAACTTAGATTCATGATTTGTAAGGACTTTACATAGACACTGCTTAGAGAAGAACCCTGCTGCATGGTCCAGAGTAGTTGTGAGGGGAACAAAAATCTTCAAGTTTAATTAACTGAAAGATGGTTACAAATTTCAGTCCAAATCAGGGGTGCCAGGGATTCCCCTGGGATAGAATTGCATGTATTTAATGCCTCTTCAAGCTTGTTCCTGTGCCATTTCCTGGGTGATCCCTGAAGTTTTCAGAATGGAATTATCATAACTTGCTGTGTAATGCAAACCAGCTTGGTGCATGTGATTGTAATAAGTGAGGCTTCTCTAATGATTGCTTTGCAATTTGGGCTGGGGATTATTTTGTAAAGCTATTCATTTTGAGATGTCTTTTTAATTGCTGTTTCCTGTTATTCCATCTCTGTTAGGCTGGAAGTGCACCTAGTTGGAGGTTTCAATGATGATAGGCAGTTATCACAAAAACTTACTAATCAGCTTCTTAGTAAGTTCACATTTTTTCCACTCTCATGTCCAAAAAAAAGTTCTGGCTGGATTTGTGTGGAGTTTGTTTGTAGTCTGAGTCCCCAGTCATTTACTGGAAAGAAATGTGGATTCACATGAAGGGTCTTTTTCTCTGCCTGAGAACTTGGTGTGGAGAGGGGCTGGACTGCTGGGGCTTGCCCATGGTCAGTGCCTGGGCCACAGGATCTGATCCTGTCACTTCTCCCTGGCTCATACTTGGCTGTGGAGAGTTGGGTGCAGTTCAGCTGGGCTTTGATTCCTGGCTTGATTCCTGCTCATCTTCTTGGGATCATGGGCAAGTGTTGTCACTCTCCCAGTCTGTACATGTGGATGATTCATCAGTTACCATTCAGTTCATACCTTAATGTGATGAGGTAAAATTTAATTATTGTTTGGAATTGTTTAATGAAAAATGTCAGGTCTGTTTATAAAATCCATTGTCCAGAGGAGTGATGGCAGTGCTTTACTAACAATTGGAAGTGTAAAGTACCTGCTTACCTGGGAGTGCTCTGGGTTGTGCCAAGCACTTTCTCACTTCTGGAGAGGCCTCTGCCCCACTGGAATGGGGAGGGGGCAGGGGTGGGGCAGGTGTCAGGATTGGAGGGAGGTGTTTGAGAGGGTAAACAAAAAAGGAAAACCAAAGACCCTGGGATGCAGCCTTGTTGCTATGACACCTGATGTGTGTTTTGTGTAATGTGAGAGTTCTGTGCAGAACAAAGTATTTTGGTTAACTTACTTTAACCTTCTGATTTTCATGCATCAAGGTACAATTTGAATTAGTAATGCTCTATTGCTGTCAGAACTTAATAGTCTGCAGACTAGGGCAGAGCTGATGTGATGCCAGAGCTAAACCAGTGTCAGTAGAAGGAGTGAGTGGCAGAGCACTTTCTTAGCAGATTTTTGCTGTTACAAATGGCCCGTCTCTGTAAATTCCTGTTAGTTTGAAGCAAATGTGCAGAACCCTGTTTGCAGTGTTGCCCTGCCTGGGGCAGGGGTTTAGGTGTGTGCCCTACCTGGGGCAGGGGTTGGTTTAGGTGTGTGCCCCTCACCCCCAGACAGCAGTGCCCTGCCACCACTCACTGACATTTTTGCTGTCCTTGTCATCACAGGAGCATTCGACCTCCAGCCAGAGGATGTTCATTTAGTAACTTTCTGTGTAACAGGTAAGAAAATGTTCCCTTGGGTTTGAAGTACCTTTCCTGAAATAAAAGGGCAGGGAACTTCTCAGACATGGCTTTTTCTCTGTCCTGTAAGAAAGAACAGCACAACTCCTCATACTGATGTGTAATTTTCAGTTTTACTGCTGCTGTGTGTGTGGTGATGTCAGAGAGCCAATGCAGGGGGCATTTGCTCCTTACCAAGTGCTGCTGCACTGCAACCAGCTCATAGTCATGGCCAGGCTATCCCAAGGAACAGTCTCTTAACCTGCGTATCTTACAATTGAGAAGGGCACTCAAGGACCTTATGTTCTGCTGGGCTGCTAGACCTGCCTCCCTGCAGGGAGCAGTGAATTCATAAACTTCAGTTAGTTCATAGTGTGTGGTATCACGTGGAGGAGTAATTTCCTTTTCTTTGTATCATGCTGAGGTCACATTTCCATTCTCTTTCCATGTCAGAGGTGTTGGTGACTCACATCTTTAACCTTGGCATCGTGGTGGTTCTGCATGGTGGTTTTTTCCCTGTAAATTGTCCTTGCAGAAGCAGGGGCGGTTGGCTGGAGCTGCTGTTCTGTTAGGAGACAGCTCCAAGTCCCACGCGTGTTGTTACTGACCTCTGCCTTCTTTTCCATGTTTCATTTAGGCTTCCTTGGTTTTTTCTGTCTTATGCAACATCAGATCTCTTGCTCTCCAATAACATTAAATAAATGCTGCTCAGACTAAAATCCAAAGCCCTACAAGTTTGACTTCTTCTTCGTTACAGAACTAAATGACAGAGAAGAACAGGATATTCACTTTCCAATAATTTATGGAATAGGTGAGTTAGTTAAATTAGAATTGAATTTTCTTTTGGTAACTGGATTGCTTTTCAGGTTCCAGTAGTAAATGAACTGCTTTTAATGAATGAAAAAAGTCCACCTTAAGAGTTGCACACTGCTGTCAGAGGCATAGGCAAAAATGCTTTTCTTGTGGTGCCACAGCTGGAGAGATGCACACGTGATGTACACGTGTACAAATGCAAACAGATTTTTTTCCTTTAACTGCACTTAAGAGTTTATCAGCATCGAGCTACTGCACTAAATTTATGCTTAGAATTTAATCTTCTTCTCTTTGATTACTCAGTGTTTTTTCTAGTTAGTTCACTCATCTCTGGAATATTGAAATGCTGCCAAAGGAAATGAAGTAGAAACGTACCGTCACAGGCTTGGGGTCTCAGAAATAAAAATGTGTGATGGGTTCTGCAGTTCTGCAACACAGTTTTGTGGGGGACATGGTCATTGTAAAGAAGTGCCTCGAAACAATTAATTCTTTAATCTCTATTTCCTACCAGCTGTGAATGTTAAAACAGCAGAGATTTTCCCAGCAACCTTCCCAGTAAAAGGGCCAGATGAGGATCTGCGTTCAGCCCACATTTTAACAGGAGCACCAGTGAGTAAAAGGAATGGGGACAATGAGGAGACCAGTTAGGGGCAATGAAACATCCAAAGTTTGAGGAAAATACCCTTTGGTGGCTCTCTGGGTTTGTTGGCACCATTTAATGCTTTGTTTGTCGGAGTCGCTGGGGATGTCAGTGCAGTTGGAGGGAAGCAGGGCTGAGCTGGCCCAGTGGTCTGGGCCAGGCTGGACTGAGGGGAACTCTCCTTGTCTGGGGGAGCCCTGGCTGCCTCTGCAGCCTCCCTGTGTTGTTACAGCTGACCAACATCTACGATGCCAAGACAGAACAGCTCCGGATTGGGCCTTATTTCTGGGCGCCTTTCCCACATGTGGATTTCTGGTTGGAACAAGATGATGCACAGATTTTACAGGTACCTGAAACTTAACTGGTTTGGGTTTTTTTGCCTTCTAGCTGAGTAGAGAGAGGGGTGTTGTAGTACGTCAAAGCTTTTCCCAGTGCACTGCTGTCCTTGGGAGGGTGGGGAATAACCTTCTAGAGGGGCAGGATAATGAGAACACTGTATCCTGAATGTCAAGCAGCTCTTGCTCCCATCTTCTTTTTCAGAACCTTTCCACGTCACCCCTGGCTGAGCCCCCCCACTTTGTTTCCCACATTAGATCTACATTAACATTTCTAAAAGAACATCCATTTCCATCTCAGTCCCTGTTTCCTGACAGGAAGCCTCGAATCTACAAAAAAAATGAAGAAGGGTTGTGGGAACAGGTTTGCTCTGACAAAATCTAACCTGGAACCCACCCCCACAATTGCTTTAAGGAAATACAATCTTGCAAGAAGAGCAATTTCTTGCAAATAGCATACTGCTGGTCACAAATACCATTGTTCCTCTGCTTTTCAAAATAAAATATTTTGATAGAAGTAACTTGCTTTTTCTGCATTACTTACATAGAAATCAGGGTTTCTTTGAAGTAAGAATTTGGTTTTGTTTAGGTTCTGTTGCCCCAGTGCAGTAATTTGATGGGCAGGATAGAGGTGGCAATGCTAGAGACTGACAAGGTGAGTCACTACACTGGTATGCACTTCACTAAATGATTTTGCACACACAAAGAAAGAAGGGGTTTGCTGGAATGTAGCGAAATGTCCTTCAACAATAACTTAATTCCAGAGTAATAATTTGAAGTATCTTTATTGAAACATTCAGGTAAGTATTTAAAGAATGAAGGTCATTCCAACAAAACTACTGATTTAACATTTCCAAATATAAAAACATTAAAAATTAATCTTTGTGGGGATAACTTTTATCCCCAACAAATTACTGTTATTAACATACTTCATTGCACTAAAGAAACCAAGGAGGAAGACTAGTCAATTTAATTGCTTTTGCACTTTAGAAAAAATTGCACTGATTTACATAAATTACCCCAAAATTACAAGCAAAGTTAACCTTGTTCATGGCATCCCAGCACTGCAGGCTTCAGAAGCTGGGAGTCAAATCAGGTGCCAGTACAATTCAAAACCCTCAAATTTTGCAGATTATCAAACTAAGTCCCACTACCACTACTGTCATTATGGTATTAAGGGACACCTGTGGCAGGGGGAAGGGAGGATGGAGCAAACTGCAGTGCTTGTATCCAGTTCTAGAGGGAGGGGAGGGTTTGTATCACCATCACGTTACTTGGGGAAAGCAAGTGTTGCCAAAGATGGCTTTTCCACAAGAGGCTCTGAAAATTTGCAGTGAAGTGATTAAGATGATTTGGGGGAAGACACTTTTACACCTTTGATTTTGATTTATTCAAAGCTTTGTTTGTGCATTAAGTAGTCCCAAACACTCTGAAGTTGTGCTGTATGTAAATAACCTAAATAATTTCCTTTGTACAAGTCCTACTGTAGGTAAGTTACTGTTATTCAAAAAATAAGTGTTGAAACCATCACATGTATTGGTTTTTCAAGCTTTACTACAGCTATCTTTAAAAATACACAACAGAAAGAACTCCAGTTACACTGCATGAACATGTTCAGTATTTGGTGTGTAAATGCCGTGCAAGGAAAGTAACAGTGCCTTGTGCTCCTTCCCAGGGCAGGGGTAGGAAGCTGGCCAGGCATGCAGAGGCACTGTTGCTTTCTAGAAGGCTGAAGATTCACTAACTCAGTCCCACCGTACCCAGGGCCATGGCTGGGGGTGAAGTGTACAAGAGCAGGAACAAAGGGGTGATGGCCCAGTGCTCCTCAGTGACTCCCATCCACAGGGCACCTGTCCCTCCCCAGTGCCCACCAGCCCACGGCTCTGGGGCAGGCTGTGGGTAAGGTAACAGAAAAGAAACACAGACCTAGGGTGACTTCAGGAGAAGTTCTGCAGGAGAGCCTAAACTGAATTTTAAATACTAAAAAGGTGAACAACTGGCAGTTGTTTTTTATAAAGTATAGTAACATAAGATAATTTTATAATTATTGGGTGCAACTGTATTTTTCATCATGTGCATGGCTGAGTGGTTAGTTAGCAATTTGTCATGCGTGGATTCCTGCAGGAAGGATAACTGCCAAGTGCTTTTACAAACGTTCATGAGCACTCAATAAATTTCACTACAGCTTTGGTGACACCAACATGGAGAGGATTAAAGCAACTGTAACAAGTGTACAATAAGACAAATCTCTGTCCCAGGGGAGGGAATGTATATTTGTGCAAAATCCCAGTTAATAAGTTACAGTAGTTATTACTGTACTGTGTGTGGCACTGTTCACATCTTCAATGCATCATTACCAGCCTGCCTCCCTGGGCAGGGGCCTCCTCAGCACAGTCTGAAATCCACTCTCTGGATTTTATCTTTGACTTGCTTCGTCCTCTGCCTTGGCGCAGTCTGGTGGCGATTTGTCACTGTGAATGTCCTCAGTGTCTGTCTTTGCCTGCGCCACCTCCTGCTGCTCCTCTGCTCTTTCCATCTCCAACGGACCTTGCTCTTGGCTGGGGGAGAGATTTGGGGGTCTCTGATCCAGCTTGTCCAGGTCATCACAGTGGCTGATGGAACTGGTCTCACTGAACCCATCAGAGCTCCTCAGAGACCTTTTGAAAGCTTTCTGACCTGTGAAGTGTTTGAAGCATTCAGTACCCATGAAGGCAGCAAATACAAACAGTGGTGTGCACAAGTTCAGTTTCCAAAGGAAGTATTGGAATTTTGTAACAACAGAGAAGTAGGTTTTGTTTGCCTGCTACATAGTCCCGGACAGGTCTGCAAAGTAATAGCACCTGTTACTGTATCCTGTGTATGCAGAGACAGAGAAACTGAGCTGAAGCCAAGCTGCCTGCTTACAAACTGAAATCATTCCAGGTTAAACAACTGAAGTCAAAGTCATAGGCTGGAAGCCAGCAGCCCAAAAGGTGAGTTAAAACTGGGTTTCCTGCCAGGCAAATCAGCATTGATTACTAATACAACTATGCAGAGAGTGCCATAGATTTAACATATCTTCGCCTCAGCATGGCTTAGGCCACAAAATGTTTGGTAGCAACAGAAATGCAGCTGCTGAAGTATGTGACTACATGTGATCATGCTTTTATTTAAAATAAAACTTCTGGCTTGCTTACTTGTTCATTTTTAAAGCTCAATAACCTCTTAATATTCTACAGGAAGATTCCAGACTTCCTGGGCAGTTGTCTGTTATTGGGACAACTTCCTGTAGTCCCAGGAAGGGAGAGAACAGCTTGGGGCAGTGTTCTGTGCCATGGGTACTTTAAGGTTTTTAAGGTGGTAGAAGATGAGCTCTAGTTCCAGATGTTGCAAAAGATGAAAAATCATGTGGGTCTTCCTATGCTAGGGAAGTTTTAGAAATTAAACTCAGACACAGTAGCTTACCAGGAAGTCTTTGTTTTCCAAGGCTGGAAGTGGGAGTTGGTGGTGGAGTCCTGCCTGTTCCTTGGGCCTTTGATACATACATAGATTCTGTTGATTCTAGAGAGCCTGCAGGTTAAAAAAAATAAGTTGACTAAAACTTGTGAAATGGCAGTATTTGAGTTCAAACTGTCACACGGGGGTGATGCATTTCTGAGAACCCAGGGAGGCGAGTGCTGAGACTTCAGAAGTGAATAGTTTCCCCCCACCCTCATTTCACAACACTGCTACACTCTGTAGTCCCATTTCCTTCCTGCCTGGGGCATGTGACATCTTCCCAGCTGCCAGGAAGGGGTATCCAGCCATGCAGGGTCAGCATTCCCAGGGGGAATGGGCTGTTCTCTGCTCTAAGAACCTGCCACATGGTGCATCCAGAGTCACAAAGGCCCTGAGTGCAGCAGGAAGCTTTCCCTGCAGGGTACAGACACACAGACAGTGGGCCACTGTCCTGGGTGTACCAGATACTCTGCTGAGCCCAGGAATATTAATTTCTGTGACTGCCACAGTACTACTACAGTGAAAATTTATAATTTCAGGAAGTATTACGTTGGTACATCAGTCTCACTGATGTAAAAGCTTATAAGCAGCTCTTTCTCCATTCCCAGACACAAATTACAAATCAGAGTAAAATACAGTCTTCCACATTGCACCATTCCTTTTACTACAGTTTCCCACACAGCCCAGTTGATGCCAGGCCCCAGCTGGCTTTAACTTGTCCTCCAATTGCTGGACATGCAGTTTGGCACACAGACCAGCACTTAACAGGATGGCAACAGCCAGGTGCCATCCCAAAGCAGGATTCCAGGCAGACATCCTGTTCAGGGGCACAGTGGAACATGAGTGCCCTGGAAGCACAGGAGAGGATGCAGGTGCACTGCAGGTGAGGAGCAATGTGCTAAGGCCAAGCTACCCCCAGCTCACGTATTTACCCCCCCCAACCTCCTCCAGGATATGCAACCAGAGGTCACAGGAATGATTCCTCTATTAATAGATGCCAGTGTCTATCATGGCTTTTTTTTAACATGATTCAACATGCAAGAACAAAATGTAAACTGTACAAGAGAGTAGAAGATGTTACTGGGTGTTACAGAAATAGAGCAAAGCATGTTCTTGTACATCCTGAGGGTGGATTATGTCACTCATGATCAAACCAGCACAGCAACATGTGCTGCAGGTTCAGCACAGAACTGAACAGTTCCAGTGCCAGCAGGACACAGCTGCAGGTGCCCCAAGCCCTACCTGCTGTCAAATTGAACGTCCTTCCCTTGGGCAAGGCTTGGAAGGGAGAAAACCAGTTCAGCACAGAGCCCACCACTGGGATCTGTCGCAGCAGCCCCTGCAAAGCACAACCCAACACTGGTGAGAAGATCCCCCCAGGGGGACGAGTTACCTCAGGGTACCACAGGGCTGGTGTTTGTGGCCTCACCTCTTCCAGCAGTCGTTCTTCATTTGCTTTCTGAAGCTGAAGCTGTGCTTCCTGTATCCCTTTTCTAACAACTTCAGTCATGTTTTCCAACAGCTAATAAAACCCAGAAATAAGGATATGTATTATTTGGACTTGAAACTGTCTTTTTAGTTCAGGTTTTCAAGATGGAGACAGGGTAGTCAGATATTTTTCCAATTTAAGACAGTATGTGACAATCTCTATTTCATTATGACTATAAATTAAAGAATGTACATGCTGACTGCAGGATTTTTTAACACATAAACCCAGAGGAAATAATGTAATTTTAAACAGGAATAGTACTTTTTTTTTTTACACTTAGAAATGAGCCTATGACCCAAATTCTTTGAAAACCTGCTTAGCATATAAATGTTCCCCAGATGAACGTCTGGGAAGAATGTTTGTTTATAGAGTACATTTTGGTTCCTAGAAACACCCAGGACTTAAATCAGCCTCACGGTAACAAGTTATGTGTTAGCCTATAGGTTCACGTTGTTTCCTGCTCTCATAAAGAACTGCCACTGATCCCTGTGGCAGCCCAGGCCAGCAGCAGCAGTGTTTTATACTGCAAAGGGCAGGGAGTTTACTGGGACAGCAGCAGGGACAAGGAATGAACAAACCCAAGAAGCTACATCTTTCTTTGTGCGAGACAAATGCCAATTTCTATATGTTAACGTTGCTTTAACATTGCACAAGGACAGGCACTTCCTCCAAAATGCCAAAAATTTGTGTTCCTGTCAGCTAATAAAAAGAGGAAGGTGCTCCTTTTCCCTCAGGGAGAGGCTAGCCAGGAACTGACCCCCATGGCTGCTCAAGACCCGTGGTAGTCCCTGGCTACAGGAGGGAGGGCAGTGGGGTGGAATGCAGAGTACCAGGAAGAACCACTGTGTTTCTGGCCCAGTCATCTCCAGCTTTGGCCCGGCCTTTCAGTGCCTTTACTGCATGGCTCAGGGCAGGCTGGACTGATGCGCGCTTTTTGTAAAATTCTCCTTCTTGCACCGACCCTCCACATCTGAGTGGGGCAAGAGGCATTCACAAATGGGTTCTGCTTCCCAGCTTTGGATCAAATGGTGAAGATCCACAGACTGACTGCAGCTGGTCCCAAGGACTGCACCCTTCTGACTCTTCCACCACTCTGTTCCTCCCTGGAACCTTCAGAATCCGAGGGGCCCGTTCAGTTCCAACCTCTCCACTACAACAGTTAAAAAACTGAAGGTGCCCTACAGAAAAAACATTCCTCATGTCACTCTCCAAGTAGCACAGGGAGTCAAGAGTGGGCAGGAAGTCACTGCTAGAAAAAAATTCATTGCCATAATCAACATATTCCCATGAGCAGAAATAGGCAAAGGATTTCTGAAATTCTATTTATTTTTGAGCACAGAAAATTAAATGCCCAACACTAACAGAATGAAAGGACAGATGTAATGCAGGTCACTTAAGAACTCTATTTTAGAGAACATTTGGAGAACTCCATTCAGGTAAATGCTTTGACAAATAGAAGTTGCATCATCAGCTTTATTACTTCAATAGGTAACTTTGTAATTTCTGGGTTTAAGACACCAATTTAAAGTTTTTCACATATTTTAGAGCATAGTCTTATCTCAAAGCTGGAATATAAAGAATCTCAATTCCACCACATCTAGCAGTGAAGAGAAACACCAGCTCACAGTCAACTTACGCTTTCACTTTTGTTTTTTGACAGCTTAAAATCTGAATGATAAAATGAGGCTACTTCAGTACCACGGAAGGTTTTCATTAGAACTACTGCACACAGGACTATGAACACAAATCCAGACATCCTCACTATATCATAATCCATAACTCTCTGTATATAAACACAGATTATTCCTTCCAAAGTAATTAAAACTCTTGTGGGCAAGCACAACTTTTACTTTCACAATGAACAAAACCATGTCCTGAAGCCAATATGAAAGGGGAGGAAAAAAGGTGTTTCAATATTTTGTGAGTTATTAATACATACTCTTGAATTTTCTTCAATTTCTCTGCCTGTTGCTATAATAGTTTCAACCAACTCTGACACATCCAGATCCTCTGTGACCATGCCAATGTAAATACAGTTCTTCTGCCCTCCGAATTCCGGACCTGGGGGCACAGGGAGAGTCAGGTCTTTGTGCTGAACAAATCTGCAATCCTGCAAGGGCTGCAGCACCGTGCTTGTGAATCTGGAAATCCCAGTACACACCACCCCTCCAGTACCTAAGGGCAGGATCTGTGTGGGTACAAATTATGCAGGCCAAGAAAGTCCAGCCCTGGGGGTTTTCAAAGACAGAAAACATAACCTGAGCAAGAAAAACAGTGGATATTTTATAAAGTCAAGGAGCTGTGTTATAAATACCAGTGTTGACTATGCTTTAAACTCCTTAACTTTCAGCCATTTACAGATTACTTGGTTCCACAACCATAGGGCACTTAATTTTTGAAAGCTGATTAAAAAAGATCACAGTTCTGAATAAGTAAATTAAGACTTTCAGCTATTATGTGGCACTGTGTAAATGTGAAAGTGTTGCTAATTATCACAAAAGTCATCTAAAGCTTTTAATCGAGCCACAGAGAGCAGTGAAGCCATCAGTGCCAGTGGGTTTGGAATGAGATCTGCTTTCCACTAGATCCAGAAGGCTCCGTTTACACACAGGAATGCTGCAGCTTTTTTTCTTTCTGGCAAGGAACCCTCCTTGGTCTAGTTGCCCACACACCAGTTTCCACAAGGATTTCTGAGAACAGCTCACCTGGTGAGCACTCCTGAACTGAAACACGGGGGAGGAAGGAATAGTTACTGGTGTTCCTTCTGCAATAATCACATGGGCAGCAGCTCATTCTGCATAATAATGACCTATCAAATCATTCTAGCACAGCTAGGAGAATGACTAGCAGCTTGAAAAGAAATTCTTTAAATAGTGCAGTTACCCAAAGAAAAGGTGAGATCCGACTCCAGCTCATTTAACTTTTTCAGAAGTTCTGTATTGATTTTTTCTAGTTCTTTTTCTTGTTTGTCATCATTCTTCTCATCACTGTGATAGTTGTACCTTCAAACCAAGCCAAGAGATAGTAATTTCACTTTACAGTACATACAAAAGCACCTACACATTTAGTACATTTCTACAAATTCGTGTATTTTACAAACAACCCAGAACATTACACCTCCCACTAGCAAGTTTATTGGCATTTGTCATCAGGGACGGGGGGGTGGGCTGAGCTTGCTGCTGCAAACTCAACACAAGAGATTTCTGGTTGCTATATTGATTACACCTGAACTGTTTTGACTATACAGACCTTCCCAGAGGTCTGATCAGAACAGACACCTGGAGGGGTTTTTTGAAGTCTATTCAGCATATCAGTGAGTGCCATTATAGATAAAAATAGAAGTTATCCTTGGCTAAAGACAGTGGAATGCACTTGCTCATTACATATCCCCCCCCGCCCCACACACACACACACACACTCTGCTTCCAGTGTTACAACTGGTGCCCAAAGCAGCTCTTCAGCTTTTCTTTAAGAAATAATCAAAGAAAATTACTTTATAAAGGCAATTTCCTAAAAAGCACTCAAAAGCTTCAGCTGGGTGCAAAGCCAGTTAACAATCAGCAAATGAAACATCCAAATGACCACTGAAGAGACCATGTGGTCCTGTCTGCCCAAGCACAGTGTTTGCAAATACAGCATGAAGAAAATAATTTACCTCACAACACCTAACCCTGGCCAGCCAAGATCTTCAATATACAACAGGCTAACTGTTCCTCTCACTTCTTGCTCAAACTCCTCTCTTAGCTGCAGTGTGCTCGTCAACACTGGAATCTTCATTTTTAAGCAGTCTACCAAGTGATCAATGTCTTGTATTTCAGTTCCTAAAACTGCAGAGCAGAAGTGTTAGTGTGTGATAACTGTGATGGATGTGACACAGATGTCTGAATTAGGGATTTGTAAAGGAGCTGCTCTGCAAGTTAATCACAAATATAATTTACAGATAGTATTGAATATCTTAGTCTATGTAAGTGGGTTTTTGGTTCAGTTATCTATGCACTGATACATCAAAATGAAAGGAAGTAAGGATTTAATAAAAACTAATAAAAAGGATTTTCTCATGTTACAAACTAATAAGGATATGTTACAATACCCTTTTACATTACATCAGTAGCTAGCATTAAAAAAACCCCACAAACATCCTCTTCCCATAGCCCAGCTGGACATGAATTAGCTTCCATGTTCATTTAAAACAAAACATCACAGCATCACCAAGTAATTTTATTCTAAAATCTGCTGTTCTGTGTACACCAGAACCTTCTCTCATGAGTTTCAGCTGTTCTACAGCCTAAGCCCCTCATCCCACACAAGCCAACAGGAGATACTGTGCACCCCCTGAGCCCTGCACACTGCTCTGTGCTTCTGCTTTCCAAAACAGATTTTTTTATATCCCCCCTCCATCAGTAGACATAGAAAACCCTGGAGGCTTAGTAAATATTCCAGCTAAGTAGCTGTGTTTTGAACACAAGCACCATTGCAGTGTTAAAACACTTGTGTAGAAAGTTCAGGCATCTGGTGTTAAGCAGCTGAGAGAAGGAATTTAACTGCTTTTCCTAATGAGTTTAGAAAGTAACCAGGAAGTCTTCCTCTGCAGAGGTAGTGAGGCAATGTGACCCACAACAGCTGGGTTCCCATTAATGCACCCAGTGCTGAGCTGCAGCAAAATAAGGTGGTTTTGGTTTCTCCACAGCAGAATATCCTGAGGAGCTTCTTGAGCACGTCTGCTTTTACCCCAGGAGACTGTTGTAAATGCTGGGCTTTGCTGGAGTGGTACAAGGGGCTGACTGGAGTGAACGTTACCTGCAGAAGTCATGAGTGGGCTGAAGCGCACGCACGTGCCTTCATCCTCCAGTTCCACCACATCGACTCCGCTGGCAGGAACCAGCTGTGCCAGCTGCTCTCCCAGCTGCAGGGACAAGGCACAGTTAGGGAACTGGACAGGGCATGGCTCCTGCAGGCCCTGCCTCAGCTCAGGGAACAACATGGACAGAGTTTTCCCTCAAATTCAGTTCTTGCACCAAAATACTTCACCCTGCAGGTGAGATGACTGAGTTTGACAGATCCGTAAAATCATTAAAATTTGGAATAAGCTGCAAGTGTTACAAGCCAGAATTTTCTGCAAAATTGTCACTGCCATTAGGTGTGCCACAATTACTGCACAAGGGATCCAAACCAGCCACGTGCTCAGTTCTGTCAGCACAGGCTTCTAGAATTAACTCAAGAGCTGGAAAAGGCAGCTGTCTGTTCAAGAATACACAGACATTGGCAATAGAGCATTTGGCTGATTTAAAAGAATTCTGAAGTTTACACATATCAAGGGAACAACCAAGAGCTTAAGACTCAGGAATGATTTCACTACTAATTATGTGTAAAATGATCAGAAACGTGAAAGCAACTTTGCTTCAGAGAAAATTAATCTTTTAAACAGCCACAAGTTTTGCAAACGAACATCTTTCAAACTACTCTAACAAAGGATTTATAGCTCCTGATGACCCCCTGAACCACTCCACTGTCACTCCCCTTCCCTCCATTCTTACCCACTGATTGAAGGTGTCATAAATGTGTCCTTTGTTGCTTATTATGGGGTGCTGAATAGTTGAGGCCTGTGAAGCATGTGAGGTCTGATCTGAATCCAAAGACACAAGAATCACAGAAGTGGATTTTTATTTACTTAATTAAATAAAAGACAACCTAAAATTTAGATAAAAGACAATTACATTTCCTAGCTAATGTAACACATCTACACCATGTACTGGGCCTAGATCAGATGAACATGGATGTTTTTGTAAAAAGATGTTGAACATGAAAAATACTGGAAATAAAACAGTTGAATGTAATAGTTAAAAAAAAAAACCAAACCAGTAAAATACTTCTGAGTTTTAAGGGTAAAATTCCCCAATGGAAAACAACCAGTGTTTTCACAAAGCAAAATCCTGTCACAGGAGGCTGCAAATATTTAACACCTGTGACAGCATTTCCAGAGCTGTTCCCAATGTGTTCTGCTGCTTTTAAAATTATTGCAACAGGAACTGTAATCAGTAAACCACAGCACTGTAGTGCTTGCAACGAGCTATGAAATGTTTGAAAGGAACAGAAAACCTGAACAAACCAAAATCTCTCTCCACCAGTACACTCATACTCAGCCTGCAGCTTGTAAGAGACTTCCATCATCTGCTCCCAAGATCAAAATCCTATGCAAATCTGCTCACTCAAGAAGGCAGAAAATTACTTGTTATGAAAATTTAAAACACTGCAGTCTGTCTAAAAAAAGAAGCTATCACGTGTATGATTTGTCACAGATTATGACCAGCATTCACAACCTTCTTAAAGGCATGTTACATGAGAGAACTGCACTACATCACATTTATCTCAAATTCATTTGGTGAATTAGTAGTTTAAAGTATTGTATAGAGAGGGGTGTTTTTTTTGTCGTTGTTTGGTTTTAAATACATCACATACCTCTATTTGGATATTCCTGGAAAAACTTGAAAACCACCACTGGTGAACTCAGTTCATCTTCAACCTTAAAAGAAAAAAAAAATTTTCTCCTGCTTTTTTAAAGATTTAACACCATGTACAATTCCTTACACTGCTGAGCAAAGCTTGAGCTCTCTTGAAAATCACCCCAGAATCACTGGGAAACATCAACAAAGTTCCAGCAGGAAAACTAAGATTGTAATTCCTCCTGCTTTGGAGAAACAGACTGTGCTACTTCTGGAGACAGTTTGAGGCTACATTTCATAATCCTAAAAATGCCAAGATTTATTTGAGTATGAGGGTAAGTGATACAGTAACTTGAACTCCCAAGGCCATTAATACTCTACAGCTTACTCAGTAAGCTGACTAAATTTTCTGTACATCAAATATCAACTAAAATTCGGGGGTGAGGGTCAGAGTAAAATAACCAAACCCTGTTGGACAGGACATCTCACAGGAAGTGAATTTGGAATGAATACATTAGCTGTGATTTCTAAACCTATTTCTGGTGTAGAAACCACAGCTGGGATAATTTTTGTGTACAATATCACAGGGTTCACAATATGATCTCAACAGGAGGGTAATATGCAGCCAGAATATATTAGGGACACTTAGGGAAACTGGTTTCATTGATGTATTACTGAGCAAACCCATGTTCTAAATGGAATTAAATCAAGCTTTGAACACAACTTCTGGATGTTCTTCTGCACTCCCATGGGTGCACAGAACAAACACGATCCAGAGGTCACACACAACCAAGCCATGAGCTTTCACTGAACACCAGAACTTAATTAGAAAGATCCCAAGTGTTCCAAAACAATGGTTATGATTAACATAATATTTTTTAATAATTTATTCCAGTCAAAGTTATTCTTATCATAACAGGCAGAAACTAAGATATACAACCAAAGTATTAAAAACAGACTGTACCGAGGTTTTAATGAAATCCAGGTTTTTCAAGTTTTCCAGCAGCCTTTGACTCTAGAAGACCAGAGCAGAAAGAGAATAAATGGAGGAGAGAAATACAGTTTTTGAAATTGAAAGTTATTCTGAAAAACATTAAACAGTCACAATTATTGAGCAAACCCCTCCAACATGTCAGACTCATGCAGTTTTAATTTGTCAATTTGGAATGTAATAAAAAAGTATTTTCTGGGTTTAGTAAAACACTGATACAAAGTGTGACCTTTAAGAAATAATATTTTGCATATAAGCACTGCATTTTGTAACTAACACATTATATTGGACCTTAACTTTTACTATAGTAAGGACTCCAAACATAGTGCACTTGTACCTCAAGAAATGTTCTGAAGTCCTTTTTACTAAAAGTAAATTTACTATTATTTAAATCAATACAGTGCCAAGTAGGAAAATAAAGTCTCTCTGAAGAGCTTTCAAGCAAAAATAGTTAAGAGAAGTGACAAAAAAGGAAATTATTATGTTACTTCACTGTCTAGGAAGAACAAAGACTTTTTTTCTCATTTATAAAAATATACATACAATCTAATAGTAAAAGCACAAACCCTCCCTCAGACATTTTCCTGTGCTTTCATCGTGGGTGTAACAATATGACCAAATGTTATACTGTCAACAGCTGCAGTATTTGAGCTGAGTTTCCTACCACACATCACAATAACCAGAAAGATCTGTCAAGAGCTGTCATAAATCCCTGCTGAGCTGTAGCTCACCAGTTGTGAGGCATGTTTTATCCTCTCCACAATGCCATCGTGGCCCAGGTACTGCAAGGAGAGCCACAGGGGCAGGGCACGGAGCTTCTCCACGGGCTGGCTCGACGTCAGCCCCGCTGCCAAGGACTGAGGAGGAAAACAAACAAACCACTGTTAACTTCTCTTCAACGCTGCCACTTTTGTCAGCTTTGGAAATTATAATTTAGATGCTTATGAAGTACATGGCAGCACACTGTGATCAGAATCAAAAGCCCAGGACCTGGAGAATGGTGAGTGAGAATCTGACCATACCAAGGATGGATCCTCGTGTCTGTAGAGTGTCACTGCAGGCACTGCCGGGAGCCCCAGCCAGGAACCCAGAGTCAGAGTCATGCTGTCGCATTTTGTTGCAGCCTGAAGTTCATTACAATAAGCACAATATAAGCCATATATATTTTGATTAACCTTACACAAGCACATTTTAAAGTTTCTAGATATAGTGAAACATACCAGTACAGAAGAGGAGACATAACCCAAAGCCAAAGTCGCCAGATTCACACTGGAAAAAAGAAAGTGGGTTTAGCATATATTAAATATGTATTAAGATACAGCATTTTAATCTGGAGTTTACATATTTCATATTGATGTGTAAAGGGAGGTACTTTTTGTTCATATATTTTTCATTAACAATGCAGGAGATGTTGGTACTTGGTATTCCGAGATTGAAAACTCAAAAGTGAAAATCTACTTTGTTCTAAAAATTTTCAGTCCACCATTTGGTGAAATCGTCACCCAAGGTCGTATCCATAATTTAGCATCAATTTGGTATCAGAAATAAATTGTATGCAAATACAGCATTCTACAAAATACCAGGAAAAACTGTCCTTTTTTCAGCTTCAAAAAATATAATCTTAGAGCACTGGAGTCTTCATTGACATTGTCCAACTTCTTGGAATTTATTTTTCCTCTTGGTTTAATCCCCCTCCCAGTTCTGTTACACACTGCTCTTGCTGCAGCTTTCTTGACAACCTTCACTGAAGTGCCATTTCAGTCTCAAAACCACTCTATATAAAGTCCTCCCTGACTCAGAAGGTCTTTTTAGGCCTCCCTGGCCTAGAAGGTCTTTTTATTAATATTTCAAACTCTTCAAAGCAAGGGCAGATAAGATTACCATCTGAATAAAAGTGATCACTAATCTGTGCTGAAATTACCTCTCCAATTAATTCTTCCTGTGTATGTAAATCAATTTCTATCTCACAATAACAAAATTAAAACCATATAAAATGCTTACTATGACCAAACTAAAGTTGGCCCTATGGCTCTCTGTGAGCTGTTAAATTAGATGGTGTCTATTAGTCAGACTTTTAATGAACACAGTTGTAGAGCAGTAAGTCTCCAGTTCCATACCCTTCCACATGGAGCCACATCTTGTACTGCTCACAGAGCTCCTTCAGCCGGCCCAGCTTGTCCGTGTGCCCAGCACCTGGAGTCCCTGGGTTGAACAGGGAAAAGGCAGTGACAGAGGATCAGCCTGCAATGAGGCTCTACTAAATCAGCCTCTTGAACTGATCTCAGATCACTTTCCAGGTCCCAGGCAAGTAACAGTCACCTCCCTCATACATACTTAAACCAAATTTTGTACATGTGTTTAATTAACTAGAAGAAAAATATAATTTTTCAAGCTAAAGTTGATGGCAAATCCATCAAAAAATTCTGAAGTGTTAATGTAAAGCTGATTTTTAACAAGAGATCTGCACTCACTAAAGTAAGTTACAGTCATATAAATAAATCTACTGACATATGCAGAACTGTAACAGCACAATCCAAATTTGAATCAGTTAAATAAAATCCCCTTTGGACAGATAATTATTTTGTGGTCATTAAGATATTTCCTGATATTTCTTGATATGCAACTACTGAGCTGTTTAGGAAAATTTATTTTTGGTTTTTTATTGTATATGTATTCATGAAGTAGTATGGGGGTTTTTGTGATTGTTTGTCCACAGCACTTACCAGCATTGGCCACAAGCAACAAAGGCAGTTTTCCACACTCAACATCATCTTTAATCAGTCTGTCCAACAAAGCAACATCCTGGTATCAGTAAGAAAACAATGTTTGTCAAACACTGAATTGTTTCTGCTGAACTGGGAAAATGCATTAAGACTGAAAATGAACAGCATTCTGAAGTTCTGAAAGGAAACATTCTCAATGTCTTTGGTTTTGGCTTGCACTTTCTTCCTCTCAAAGGCAAAATAATCTGAATAAAGCATTTGTGAAAAATAAAACACAAATACACCATGTAGTTTGTGAAAGTACTCCAACTACTCCTATTCTAGAAATCTTGCACTAAAAAGCACTTTACTTAAAAGCCATTAAAATATTTGGCAAATGACAAGACCAAGATACAAACTGCTTTTAGAAAATTTCCATCTATGATTCACACAGCTTTAACACAGAAGACTTAGAAGTTGAAAAACTAAATGTATTAACACCTTTTCCAAACAGCATACTTGATATTCATTTAATGAGGCTTAAAAACCAACCAAAGCACAGAAAGAGCTCTCGGGGAAGACAAACTTACCATTTGGTGCTGAGATCCAAACATAGTGTTACAAGGCACACGGCACATGCAGGAAAGGGGCAACCCTAACTGCAACAGAAATGATGGAATTTCACCTGAGAAATACTCTTTTCACGTGTTCACAAATACAGAGTGACACAAACCCCAGTGTGACAATAGAAACCTTAATATTACATTATAAAGTAAGTATTCTGCTAAAACTTATAATCAAATTAATAAGGAAAAAGCACAGGACAAATTATGTATGTTGGGCTCAGGTCTATCTCACATGACCAACAGCTTATGTAAATCACAATGCAACCTAGAAACAATCACTCATTTTTTAAAAAGTTAGCACACAGGATCCTTTCACTGGAAATACTCAGAAAATTTCTCTTCCTCCCAGTGTATCACTGCTGTGAAACACAGGCTGTAAATAAAAACTCAAAGTATTTTTCCCAGACAAATGGTTTCATTTTAAATGTATGGTCCCCTACAGCTGACGTTATGCCCAGTAGGGACTCTGCTTCCTTTGCTATTATTTCCACCATGAGGAAAAATGAGTTGCCAAAATCCCCAAAGCTATGCAGGCAATATGAAGCCAGGTAGGTTCTAATTGCAGCCAAAACCCAGCTGACTGACTTTACCTGATTGCAGAGAGCTTGGCCCAGGCCTGTTCTGGCTGCAGAACTGATGTATATGACAGGCTGCTTCGTGTAGAGCACATTAAACCCCTCGAGTGTATAATCCTCATAGCGGGTGTGAATTACAAGTCGACAGATTTTTAGGAGACCTTCACGATCATCTTCATGATAATAGGCTGATCCATTTTCATACCTGCAAGGAAAGCCAAGTAAATATGAGCAACAAAACCAACAGTCAGTGTAAGGACTAAAATAACACTGACCAACTAAAAAGCTTGCCAGAGGAGAGAGAAGATAATAAAAAACTTTCTATTTTCCAGGTTAAAGTAGATTAAAAGAAAACTTTTACAAGACAGGCTGAGATTAACAATGCGAGAAGCCTAGTATATATTTTCATTTAGACTGAGAGTAAGAAAGAAACATCTGTGTTCCTTTAAGATTGCCTTTAGAGAGTTCAAAATCTTGCTTACTAAAAGTGGAGTGTGGGAGGAAACACACAAAAGGCTTCATTCTGGTTTTAATACAGATTTAAATTCTGGACTGCTAATTTAAAGATAATGCAACCTGATATATTGGGCTAGGTTAAGGTTGTGTTTCAGACCTTCCAAGGATTTCTAGGTTTATGACACAGTGGTTTCTTTAGTTGACATCCTCAGTCGAGTCACATCCATTTTTAAACATTATCACTACCTTGTCACACAAGTTATTCCCAGGAACTCACCTGAAAAGCCTGCAGAGCCAGAGAGTAGTGTCAGAAAGGATCCTTGTTGTAAGTTTTCTCAGTCTTTCCCTGTCCAGCACAGATATATAAGCAGCCAAACTATGTCCCAGTAGAGCCATGTGACCCTGTTCACCAACGTTCTGAAGTCTGCAAGCCAGAACAGAGGAACTGCAAATCAAACCCAAGTCATAGGCATTACAGTAGTATGGGCTTTATGGATTTTTAATGCAGACTGGCAGAATTGGCTGACTTGCAATTTAAATATTTAGCAGAGAGAAGTGCAGTATATCACAGCCACCCTCCTGTGTGTCACACTAAGCTGCCAGTGCACACAGAGCACTTCACTTGGCCCAGCTGCTCACAGGAACAACTCCTGCTTTTGAGCCAACATGAGCTGGAACTAAGCACCTTATCTGCATTGGGACTTGAAAGTGCATTAATACCCTTCTCTCCTATGCACAGAAAGCTCAGGACATTTACATTACTATTTTTAGAGGCACAGCTTTTCTTTATTAGGGTTTTTTTGTTTGGTGGTTGTTTTTTATTTATTGGTTTTGGTTTTTTTGGAGTTTTTTAAAAATCTTGAACATATTATTTGAATGTTAGTTTTCAATAATCCTCTGCAGATCAGTTAGTACTATTTCCATTTTACTGAAAAATGGAAACAAATTTTATTTCCTTTCATTTTAAAATCTACAGAGATACGTTATAAAAATCTATTGGTATTCAATGCTTTAAGACTTAAAACAACTTTGAGGAAGTGGAAAAATGAGCTGTCATATGAGAAACATTTCCCTTGTATAACTCAATTTAGCAATTAGTAATGGAAGCTTTGTAATTTTAAGAAAGCCAAGCCTCATGCATTATTCTGCTTCACTATACAATGTAAGGTGCCTTTAAAAAGTTAGCTGGTTGCACAATATTTTACACTTTAAAATACATAATATATATACTTGTGATATAAGTATATATATTAAAATATATAGAGAAATTATATATACTGAAACACGTATAGAACTTAATTTTAAGTGGATAAGTTCTACAGTGATCAGAATATTAAAAAATCAGGTGTCTTCCACATCCAGTAACTGATATTGGCCTCACCTGTAGGACTGTGAAGTTTCCTCTTCCTCCTCTCCATGCATTAGATTCTGAACTAACTGGAGTATGCTCACCATATCCTGGCCACTGGGAGGGGAAACAAAACCACATTAAAGAGACACAGACAGGTAAAGACCAGCATCTAAAAGAGGCCATCTGGGACACTCCACTTTCACTGAATGCTGAGTACAGCAACAGAAATGGTTCCTTGGTCTCAGAAAAACTGACCACAAAGATGAGGATGCCGAATCAATTCAAAACTCTACTTGCTTACAGTAGGAGACTCAGAAAAACAAATCTACTGATACCTGAAAATTTGGTCTAAAAAGCCTGACTTGCCAACACTGAGTTTTTATTGCTACACAGCCAACAAGGCAGGAGCTAAGGATCCACATTTTGCTTCACCTGAACCAGCCTCAGCTCATAACTCAGCACATCTTCTAAACAATTCCCTACAAATCTCAGTTTCTGGAAGACACAAACTATGTTAGACTTCTCACATGACATGGTAAAACTGAAAAAGATCCACCTCAACTTTTCTAACTCCAACTAAACTTTACAGTAGTGTAAGAACTTACACTGAAAGTTGAAATTGCTTTTTATTCACAGAAAAGATAACTCAGTGTCTCCACTCAAAACCAGGGTTAGTTTCTGCACAGCAGAGACTTAAATAGCTTTTGCAATATTTTCTGAAGTGCTAGCCTGAGCTCCCACAGGATCATCTCCCACAGAGGACACAACCAATTTAAATCTTCATTTCAGGCACAATGGTTGTACCTGCCTCATGGACAAGAGCTCTGTTTAATTTCTAAAGACAGCTGTGCTGAAAAGGTGCGAGGTTTCTGGGGTTTGGTGGTTTTTGTTTGTTTGTTTTTTGCTGTTACTGCCTTATCAGTCTCAGGGTTTTTTTTTAATCTGGGTACTTCATTTCAGTAGAAGTTTATGTTTACTTTGAGTCTCAATCACAGTTGTAGGCACCACTACTTCATCAGATTCCAAGAGTTCCAAATTTCAGTCACCAAGTACAAGTGATCTTTTTTCTCTTTTCTACATGAGAATGAAAATAGTTGGTATGATTATAGTATTACTTTTTTTCCCCTATGTGAGTATGGGAAAAAGTTTATTATGATGCCTGAAAAATGTTAACTTTTCCATTCATGTGAGTTGCTTGGAAGACAAACATGCTATGTGTAGTTTAAGATTTTGAAAAGAGCATTATCTAAAAGTTGCTGCTGCCTACCTGCCTTGGAGTGGTCCAGGAATATCCTTCCGGGCATATTTCTTTTCATTTTCCTCCTCCACTTTCCTAAGTTAAAGACACAGAATAAACTCCATATTTAGTTTGTGTTTGATAACATCAAATATGTAATTGACTTTGACTTGTAGAAATGCATACTGACACGTATCTATTTCACTGACAACAGCTTCAGAAATAAACCAGATGAGATCAACGCAAAAGTTTCAAGAGTTCCCAAGTTGTTGGGGTTTTCAGTTCTTTAACAGAAAGCTTAGAGAAGAATCTCATATATACAGGAATCAAAAATTGCTGGCACTGCAATAATAATTAAAAAATCCTAACTCTGAAAAACAGACTTGTTTTGGGTGTTAGAGAACATGCATAGATATGTATACATTTACTTTAAAAATCCCAGCATTTGAGAAACAAAGATGATTTGTATAGGTGTAAGCTTCAGAATGACAATGTGACCTCAAACTACAGGAAAATGAGGGGTTTCTCTGCTTAATGCCAGTGACACAAATAATCCTCCCCTTAGCACAAACAGCTATTGTTTTTTATTGTATGCTTTGCACACACCTCTGATTGTCTTCCAGCATCTTCATTGCTTCGTTCAGATTCTTCCCCATTTCTGCTAGAGTAGGGTCCACCATCTTTTAGGAAAAAGAATGCAACTTTGAAGAAAAGATCAAAACCCTTTTGTCTTACTACTGTCTCTACAATCTAATAAATCCTAGAAGGGGTTAAAAACTCAACATTTGGATCCAGAAGGACAATAAAGTATCCTTTGAGACTGCCCTAGATGAGAAATAAAATGGCATCGTTCCCTGCCATTTCCCCAGCAGACTTTCACAACGGTAATTTTCAAAACAGATGAGAAAACACCCAACCCAAATACCCTTCTAAATCTATTTTTTCCTATTTCTTGTACCTTTAAACCAGTTTTTAATCTTAACTACTTGGAGAAATTCCCTTTATGCAGACAAAAGAGTGAAACTAACCTGCAGCAGGCAGCTAAGACAGGCTGACTTGCAGCAATTATCCTCCCGCAGCACAGAACAGGCCAAAAATCCTGATCTCACTGCTGAAATCAGGTAACCACAGACAATGCCAGGATGGAAGAGTTTAAAAATCATGGAACTTATTTGCCCTAAACCGATGACAAGCTCAAAGTATTTTCCAAAGAACTGCTCTGGCTGTGAAGAAGTCTCTTTCACAAACTTTAACCCAAGAGGCCTGACAGAAGCTTGTGACACTGACACCAGACACCTGGACAGGAGCATTTATCCATTTAAGGATTAGATGCCATTTGAAGCTTCCAGGGAATGTGAAAGGTGTCATGTGGCAGAGCCTGATTCACCTATATTTGAAAAATAAATATACCCCAGTGTGAGGGGAGAAGGTAACACCACTGCTAAGCCCCATCACGTTAGATGGAAAAACCCCCGAGATACTCAGGTGACCCCATTACAGAGTCCCTTCTCCCTGCCTCTGCATAACCTCCATAAATTCAACACCAAGCCATCACCCATGTACCAAAGACTCTGGTGGTTATCCCTGCAGGCTGCTGCTAAGGTTGGGGGAACAGGGGGAGGGACAGGGGTTGTTTAAAGAAAAAATCCCACAGGCAAACACATTCACTTAGACAGATGCAGACACAAAAGCAAATTTAACCACAGAAGGTAGTGGGATTCATTTACATGAGGATTTTACACTATTTTCATCCGGAGGACTGATCAAGAAAGGAAAAAAAAAATTAACTTGAGAGTTACCATATGTTCAAAGACTATTTTTAACCAAATATTTTGAGATTTAACTCACATTACAGCAAGTGGTAGGTGGCTGAAAGAATCAGTAGCCAGGCTTGGGCACAGTGATCAGACCAAGACTGACAATTCTGTATTCTGTGGCTTTGGAAGTGGCCAGTAACAAATGTTTGGAGGAAGAACAAAAGAATAGAGCAAGAACTGAGTAGTATTTTACCATCAGAACTCCCAGCATTCAGCAATAATTAGGTTTTTACACTTTTACCCTGACGTGTACAAAAACCACCCGGGTATGAGGACCACAACCTAATTAAGCACTGAGTGACAAAGCAGTACAAATACAAAAAGTTCCAGACCTCATCACAGATTTAAAAAACCCAACACACACTGCAAGCATCCAATACTCAGAAGAAAACAGACATAACCAAAGGGAAAATATAAATTTTATCTTTGGCAATATGTTCATATTTTGAGTGGTTTCCAGAGTTGCACCATGTCAAAGAAACTCTGGAAAGAAGTTAGGAAAAAAAAAATCAGTTTTGCTCCTGCAAGCCCTTAGGAGAATAAATGATCACAATCTACTGATTGTGATTATCTCACATAATTGAATTCAGGCTGCCATAAAACATCAGCAATGGCTGGAAGGCAGTTACTTGTTTGAACCTTCCTCAGCATCACATGCAAAAATTCAGATCTGTTGTAAATGAGGACTCAAGATGTAGAGACATTATAAAAAGGGCTCTGAGCTGCTTTTGTTTGCAACTAACATAAAATTCACCAGTTGAAATGACATCAGATGTTTAAAACTGCACATCCCTACCTTGTGACTCATCCTGTCTCACTCACTAATTACACACACGAAACTCTTCTGCCAATAAGCTGCCTGAATAACTACATAAAATACAGCTTTAAAACGCCTAAGTTACACTAAGCTCCAGAAAATGCTATGAAATGCAAAAAGTCTTTGAATTCTGATATGGGCTAAATTGGAAAACTAATCCCTTCTGATTTTTTCCAGTTGCTAAGTGGATATGCAGCAGCTTATTTTCTCCTCTGAATTCTGCAAGGAGAAGAAGCCCACCTTTACCTGCTGCATGCTGAACTTTCTGTATGTTCCTCCTCTGCCCACATTAGTAAGGCCATGGAGCTGGGAAGCAGGAAACTTTCTGCTTCTTTTAAGCAGCAAGAAAAATAGGTGTGGCAAAGTTGCAGCAACAAATCACTAAGTTAAGAAAGGTTTCTGAACACACTTGAATAACAAGAGCAGTAATAAACAAAGTATTTTTTTCATGGTCTTGAATTGTTTTTGAAAACGACTGTGGGAGGAGTTCTTGAACACTCCCTCCTGAACCACAGGACAGCACAGGTGTTTAGGGGGTTAACGGAGCTGCAGGAAGTTTCTGCACGCAGTCCTGGATCACAGGCAGCCTTTGGCCAGGGCAGTTACAAGACACACAAATCCTTCCAAGCTCTAGGGAGGCATCAGCCATGGCTTTTTCCTTCCAGGTGTCCATTCACATCCCAGCACCTCCTGCCTCCTTCAGCCCCTGACACACCTCACTCAGCCTGCTTAGACTTCTATCATTCATTGCCTTCCAATGTGTTAATCCAACTCCCTAAGGTTATCCTGCAATAGCTTTGATTTGTAGTCACTTCCCTATTCTGTAACTAATCTGTTACTATTTTATTAAGTACTTTGAACTGTGAACTGTTTATGATTTTATAGGCAGACTGTCACACCTTGGAGTCACTTGGCAACTGGGGAGAGGATAAGGGGCCATTCTCCAACTGTGATAAGACTGAAAATTAATTGCAAATTCCAAAGGGAGAATGCTGCTTCTATACCAGTATTTTCCAGTCTTGGTTTTGCATTTCTGCAGGCTGTACTCCTAATGAAATAAAGGGATGAATTTTAAACAGTTTACATAAACTCATGTTGTGAGAAGCAACTCACGGGTGTAGCTCATTCCCTGTTTCATGGGAGCTCATTTTCCCACTACATTACTATAACACCTTAAAGGAAAATTTTACCATAAAAAAACAAAACCTCTTCTCAACAGTAAATTAATCTCAAACAATGTCAGTATTCTTCAGCCAAAAGAATATTGTTTTTATTCTCCAGGGTAAGAAAAGTTTAAGATAACAAAAAAAAAGCAGACACTTCATGACTGTTTGGCTTGAATAAAAATGGCACTGTGTCATCACGAGGCTTCTGTTTATAGATATTCACTCTTTTAATCTTCATTTATTCTCCTGACATGTGCCGGGACCTTAATGCAGCTCTGCTGCCTGAGTTTTCTGTAAACTTACCAGGATTTTGTGGTAAACAGCACAGAAACAAAAGACAAGAGCCACAGGCTGAGCAAGAAACCAAAACGGATTTTTTCATGTTTAGGGAGAATACTGCTGTAGAGATAGCAAGAAGTTACAAGGAAAGAATTTGCACTATTTTACCATTGACAAAGTCACCTAACTTGAAATTTAAAATCCTTCAGAAGATTGGTCACTTCTATGAAAATCCAAATGGGAAAATCCAAACTTCTATCAAAATCCAAAAGTTAAGGCAAACTTCTGAAATCTAACACAGGCTTCCAGAATTATTTAAACAAGTTCAGCCCAGCAAAAGATTTCTGAATTTCAGATAAAATTAATCTTAATTATATAACTTATAACACACAGTATCTTAAAAAATAATGCAAAAATAACTCTGCTGAAACAAAGTTAATTTGCAAAATCAAACTGAGAGATGTTTGGTGTGCAGACCTGTGAGTCAGATTCTACAATGATTTTCACTGCAGTCCTACTGTGCAATGTTTTCAATTCTTAGGAAGTTTCTCATCTGCTAAAAAAAAAAAAATCTTTTTTCCATTTCCAAGACCCTAAAGACTGCAGTCATGCAACATCACTGCATTACAGCTCATTAGGTGATTGTACCAAAATGGTTATGAAAATACAAAGTTGCAACAAATGTTAATATAAGTTAAAAAGTACTTATCACATCACTGGCACCCTGCACAAATACACAGCAAGGAGAGAATCCATGGTTCAAATAAAAGACAGTCTCAAATCTATTATGATAATGCTTAAATAATGTCCACAAGATAAGTGGACAGACATTCTCTGCAGAAAAATGTATCCCAGCTTGGAGGAATTTTCAATGTATTTGGGGGTGAAGAATTCTGACATGTCATGCTCAAGACTTGATAAGCTGTAAATTGTACAGATTTACCACAATCTCAACCAAAGACTATTCCAGGAGGGCACTTACTGCTAAATATCTAGAAGACCATAATTGTATTATGGCATTTTATTATACAGAGAACTATGGCTTTCATCACAAATGTGGAAAAAAGCCATGATAAACAAGAGAGGAAGTAAACCAAATGATAATTCTTGACACATATCTATCTGCATAAAAGGAAAAATCAGACAGGCAAGTTTTTGCAGACCATTACAGACTATTCCTCACATCAAGAATAATCAAAACATGGACATCTTTTAGGTATTTCATTCTTACAGTGTCTTTATTGCTTCTTATGATGAACTAGTCAAGCAAAGAGCTTGGCCAGTACTACACTTGCCCTGTACTAATGCACCTTCTTTCAATAACCCTGTATCACACCAGGGTTCTCTTTGAGTCCAGTTCATAGACAGCATACTCCGAACTATTCCAATGAAATTTTACTTAAATAAAATTTTTCAGAACAAGTACGAGTCACTTCTGTCAGCACTAGTAAAGAACCTAAGCTTTTAAACACTAACAAACACTCAGTAGTGTATTCTTCAGAAAGCTCATAATACATCAAACTTTTTTTTTGCCACCAACCCATTATCCACGCCAGAAAGATATTTCTGAATCTGCCGACCATTTCACTGGAGCACATCCCATTCAAGTTTCTCTGGACCACTCCAAGAATCTCATAAAACCGAGCATGCTGCATATAGTAATGACACAAGGAGGGGCGTGTGCATTCAAAGCCTTAAGCACACGAAGCACTCGTTATTCCAGAGGCAGTGTCCCCACAGCCAGCGAGGGCCGGGACAAGCTCCGGGAGGGGCAGGACCCCCGGGCCCCAGCACAGGTGTGGAGCAGCACTGACTCACGGTGACAGAGGCAAACAGGCTCTGTCCGGGACTCGCGGCACTGCAGAGCCAATATTTGCTTTCTGCACCGCACCGGGCAGAAGAGCAAACACAGGGCAGCGAACGCCTCTATTTCAACTTTAAAAATGGGTAAAATAATAATTTATTTAGCAATATTTCCTGTCCTATCCTGCTGAAGGGTAACACTGACAGGAAATAAGCTCCATCTTTTTTTTTTTTTTTAAAGAAAGC
>VXBC01000913.1:1026629-1041064 GCA_013399945.1 Ploceus nigricollis | reverse complement strand
AAAACCCCCGCTCCTGAAGCATTTCCTGATAGTTATCCTCCCTAGGTCCAGATCCGGGACACGGATGCCGGTCACACCGGCGGCTGTGAGGGCCGAGGGGGACACGCCCGGGAGCCCCGCTGCTGCCCCAAAGCTCCGGCAGGCAAAGCCGCCTCAGCTCGGGGNCGGAGAGAGCCCGGGGTCAGTGACAGATCCAGGCGCATGCGCAGGGAGCGCGGTCCGAGCGGCGATGGGCGCCGGCTCTGGAGCGGAGCTGGAAGTACCAGGTTCGAGTCCTCGCCGCGACGGGTTGTGGCAGGCCGGACCCCGGCAGGGCGCTGCATGGCTCCAGCCTTCGCAAACCTCTCGGTTGTCACCCCACTGTCGCCTACGGTGGCACCGAAGCCTTTCCTCCGCGTACGGGTGCCGCGCCGGAACGCTGCACAACCGCGGCGGACAGCGCGCACCTGCCCGTGGGCTTCCGTCCGACAAGCAGCCCCCGGAGATCCAAACCCAAACCCTGGGCTTTTCTCGAGCTTTATTTCTGTTCTTCCAAGCTGGAGTTACTTTTCGGTACATATCCCTGGTCCTATTAGTGCCACTGCTGTTATTTAATAGCACTACGTGCAGCTGGCGTTGTTTGGCGCAGGGACGTGTTGGGATGAGGGCTGGAAAGGGCCGCCCCCGGGCCCTGACACAGCGTGTCCGCCCAGCGCTGGGCAGTGCGCTCTACACTCTTACTAAAATTTACTTAAATCTGCAGGTCATCCATGCCTATTTTTAGTCGCTCTTGGAAGAATTCATGGTAGTTTCAAAGGCGTTAATCCAGGTCACAGAGCGAACTACCACCTCCTGCCTGGAGATGGTTCCCTCAGTCAAGCTTGACCCCATTGTCAGGAGCAAGGGGAAACTCACGGCGCTCCCGGATGCGCTCCTTTTCTTCTCTGGCCAAGGTCTTGCAGTGGTGTCACTACGTGGTGTCACTGCTCAGTGTCACCTCACTACGTGGACTTCAGATCCGCTTTGTGGCACTGGTTCTGTGTGTACAAAGCTGTGTACACGAGTCTCTTCAATAACCTCACATCACTTGTGCCTTTCTCCTCAAGTTGTCTCAGCGGCAGAGGGCAAAGCAGAGGAGCGGGCTGCTGCTTCTCAGCAGGTGTGCATCGGCCCTGCTCAGACTGAAAAACAAGGGCAAAACTGAAAAGAAAAAGCCATAACCTACTCATGTAAGCACGCAACAAGGAAATAATTACAAAAAAGATAATAAGGAAACAGTGCCTAGTGTTCATTTGTCACTCAGTAGTTGCAGCACTAATGCACAGTGACCCCGTGGTGCTACTTAGACCAAAGCCCAGGCGACACGGTCACCTACATCTTCGGGGTGAATGCACAGGCATTTGAGAAGCGAGCCCACGAGCTGACGGCCGGCTGCCCTGCCATCACCCGCGGGACATCCACCACCCACCGGGGCCCGGCGTGGGGAGCCGGCCCTCCCTGGCAGGGGGAGCGCTCCGGAGCCGCGGGGATGGCGAGGCGGCGGCGGGGCCGGGGCGGCGGCGGGCGGGCCCGTGGNGGGCGCGTGGGAAGGAGGAGGAGGAGGAGAAGGAGGAGGAAGAAGAGGCGGAAGCCGCGGCGGGCGATGGCCGGGGCGCTGCTGCGCGGGGTGCGGCGCTTCCCCTGGCTCTGCAACGTGCTGCTCTACGGGGGGCTGTTCGCGGCGGGGGACGCGGCGCAGCAGCTGCTGCGGGGACAGCCGCCCGACTGGGCGCAGACGCGCCGCGTGGCGCTGGTGGCCCTGGCCTTCCANAGACCCCGGCAGCTCGCCCCGAGGATGCCCGCGGGGAGCGCGGGCGCTGAACCGCCTGTGGCACTTCAGAGCTTTCCAGGAGGGGTGCTGGACCAAAGGAGGCCTGCCCTGAGCTCGGTCCGGCGCGTAGCTTTTAATTAGCAACAAAGAATGCAAAGCACCTTACAAGGACTGCAGCATCCATGTCTGTTTGAATTGCTGTGCTCAGTTCTCAGCATCATCTGTCTCATTTTCCAAAACACAGCTGTAAATGTCAGGAAATGCCATCGTTCAGCGAACCAGCTTCTGCTGTGAGAGTCTATAGAAGTAAAGCATGCTACTAATGGCTAATCTCAAAAGCTAACAAGCAACAAGATACTTTAAAGAAGTCTAGTATCGATTTCAGAAATAAACATGAGGGAATAAGAAAATTAATAGGTGAGACTAATGTAATTAAATGCTCTCATTTAACTTAAACTTAATGTGTTAGCCAGTAAGACAGGTCCTCTTTTTGTCTGGGGTTGGGAGATCTGCATTCTATCACTCCAACAGGGAAATTACTCAATTTGTGATTGAAGAGAAATGAAGCAAGAAAAGAAGTCAAATACCAGATACTGCCTCTCAAAATCTTAAATGTGTCACAACTTAAGCTGAGAATTGCCCAAGGACCAGAAGGATCTGAAGGACCAGAAAAGGAATAGTAAAAGTCCCTGAATTGGGTAGCAGTAAAATAATGTATCCATTGAGAGATACTGATAACCCCAAGGCATGGGAATACCTAGAAAGATCCCAGAGTCGGACTAAGGAGCCTCTGCTTATGTGCAAAATGCTTTAGTCTCTCTCTCATGGGTGCTTTCATCCTCTCTGTTCCACCACTACACCACTGGCGTGTGGTATGGCAGAGAAACAGATGCCACAACACCTGTACACAGGTAAATCCCAGCTGATCTTGGGTGTCAGTGCTGGGAGTCAAGTCAGTAGATGAGGAGATTTGATATACCACTATTAGGTAGTTAGAATGGTATTTTGGTAACAATATATTATAATGTATTTTGAGAAGGGTCTGGGATGTCACTGGAAAATGTGAGCATTTCATTTTTTTCACTTTTTCTGATTGTTGTAAATATTTTACCACTAGGTATGAGCATCCTTCAGAGGAAAGAGGACATCTTTTCAGACTGTAAAAAGAAATTTTGGAATACATATAAGGTGAGGCAAGCAATTTGCTTATCTCACAGCTAAACAACAACAAAAAAAAGGATAAATATTCCTTCCTCCAGCACTGTTTTTTTACTCTTTCTTTCTTTCACTCCATTATTTGATTATGTGTAGGAAGCTGTAAGTACCAGCAGTCACGTGAAGTAAAGGCAGTTTGGTTTAGGCAGTGCTGCCAGGTGGGTGACATTGTGCCATTTAAAAAATGAAATGTACAGTGGTTGTATACATAACACTTGCACCCTGCTCTCTTTGAATGACAGCCTTACAATACAACATTGATTCAGGGTTTTTTTATCTTTTGTCTTAAGAACTATCCACACACCAGTGTTTAGTTAGTGATACTACCAACAACACATGTACACCTATTAAAATAATTAATTACAGAGAAACCTTCTTTGAGAATAATTTTTAGCCTGTACTTTTCAGTGACAATCTTCTCACTTTCAGAAGCAAGCCCCCTTGTTTTAAGAAGGCTTTGCTATAAACTGCTGGCTTTGATTTGCATTTTTGCATATGCAAGACAAAATTATCTGTGCTCCCTCAGAGCTGAGCAAGCTGAGAATGTTAAAGGTTTCTCAGATGCAAGAAGAATGATGAATGGATTAGCAAGGAAAAAAAGTAACAGGAGAAGGTGTGATTGCAATGTGAATTTCTCTTCATATTGTAGAACTATATAGGTAGGATGGAAAAGGATTATTTTTATTCCTATGGAAGATGATTCTAAAAGCAGTGCCCACTATAGCCTATCAAAACATAAGGTTTCTATCAGCCTTATGTTCTATGAGTAAATTATCCATTGATTTTTCTAAATATGCCTTACGTGTATGAGTAAGTAGAAGGAGCATTGCAAGTGTGAAATAAATAGTGTTCAGTGGTATTTTTCATTAATGGCTGAAACAAATGTTCACATGTTTAAACATTTGTTCACCCATCTGGTAAATGTGTTTATTGTGTCTGGTGTCAGATGTCTGTGAAGACTTAACTGTGCTTAGGGTTTTGTATTTAAAATGAGTTAAAAGAATTTGTTTGAAAAACTCAGAGCATAGAGGCTCATGAAGATGATTAGAAGTTTAATATGGCAACCTCTAGGTTAAGCAACTCCATTTGTAATTGAACAGCTTTTATTAACTTTACTCAAATACGTTTCAGTCATTACTGAATGTGGAAAAAATGAATCTTGGTGGTTGAAATCCATACGAATAACAAATTATTTGTTTTCCTTTCAGACAGGACTGATGTACTGGCCTTTTGTGCAGGTGAGTTCTCAGGGTGACTCTGTGAGCCCTTCCCTGCTGTAGAACCCAGTCCTGTGCAGCCTCCCTGTGTGTGACCCCAGGAGGAGCAGTGCAGTTGTTGGGTGGGTAACAGTGCCTGGAGCACTAACTGAGCTCTCTCTCCTTCCCACACAGCTGTCAAACTTCATTTTGATCCCAGTTCACCTGAGAACAGCTTACACTGGGCTCTGTGGCTTTGTCTGGGCTTCCTTCATTTGCTTTTCCCAACAGAGTGGAGATGGCACAGCAAAGTCAGCATTCATGTGGCTCCAAGGAGAGAAGGTCAATGCAGATGAAGAATCATCAGACAAATAAGAACTTTAGTTCTGAACACATTCTAAATTGCTAAACTGGGTTTGTGAAAGTCAGTAAATCACACTGCAGCCTCATTGTTGTGTTTAAAATAAGCAGTTATCTCAACATTTGGTGGTTAGTATAAGCAGTGGAACAGTTTGTCTTTGTGCCTGTTTATTTTTCATAAAAGAGGCCAGTTGTATATTGACATTTAATTATTTTCATGCTGTCAGCCCATCTCATCTGGAAACAACTGACTTACAGGGCAATGTAAGCATTTGTACATCATGTCAGACTGCCTCACTGGGGAGAAATATTAACTGTAATTTAATTTTCAAGCAACTTGTAATTGCTAGAAAAAGGAGAATAGAACATTAAATCATCAGTTGTCTGACTTGACAATTGTTATCAATGCAAGATTGCTTTGCAAAACAAAATTTAATGGATTCCATATCTAAAAAGTGGCATTGAATTTGTTTCATTGAGAGGAAACAAAAGTTCTGTAAGGCCCACATTTCTATGGGGCCAGCTTGTTTTATTCTACATGAACATTTATATAGGAAATTAATTATTTCATAGAATATACAAACCTGGACTATATTTGTATGTATTCTATCTTAGCTGGGAGAATAAAGATTACTTTGGCCAGGGCCCTTTGGGGTGGGTGCTGCCCATTGACCCTTGGGGTCAGTCAAGCAGCTCCTGCACAATGGAACCCCCCCAAGCACTGCAGGGAACTTTGGCTCTGTGTGCAGCCACTGCTTCCTGTGCTCCTCAAGGGCCATGGGAGTCTTGACTCCTCTACTCTTTTCAGCTCTTTCATCATGCTGAAGATATAATTAAAATTTTGAAGAAAAAGAACATAGGAAGGAAGGTAGCATGAATGGCAGAACCCAGCTATATATATATATCAGGAACTTCCATTTTTTCCTCAAACGGCTTTTAAACATTCCTATTCATAGAAGACACTGGGTAATTATACACAGGAGACTAGGAGAAGGTGAAAATTAATTATGGATTTGTTTTGTCAGCTTGAGGATCAGGTCTGGATACGGGTATTTTTTAAATGTGCATATATATCTCAAAACAGGAACTGTGCAAATTTCTATCATTGCAGTAAGTTGAAATCAGACCAGTAAAGGAGCCCTTGCTATATTAGAATGGGATTTTCTGCCTTGAAGTTACTAAATTATAAGCTTGAAAGAGTATCTGATTTAATGGGTCTGATTCTAAAGAGAAGACTCATCCCTCTGTTACAACAATAATAAACCCCTTTGAGGAATGTCTGAATTCCTCAGCCTTGTCTAAATAGTGTACCAAAGCCTGCTTAGGCTATAAATATCCATTCTTTTGGCCAGCAGCTGTACTACTTAATATATTGCTAACAATTATTTGTCACTGTAGGAGCCCAGTGCTGCGTAGCTGAGAAGGGAAAAGGGATCATGCAAGCACTGCCCTATCTATTTCAGGTAAAGTCAACTTGTTTAGCATAACCCAGTGCTCAAGAGTGATGCAAAATGCCCACATGGTTTTGACCAGAGGACTGCAGGTTTAAATCTGTATGTTGATTGGTTTCAGTNAGTGATGCAAAATGCCCACATGGCTTTGACCAGAGGACTGCAGCAATGAGAGCAGGGCAGAAAGCAGGGGGCTGCTTCCACAGCCTGTTCTGCTGGCAGGCAGGTGGAGGAGGTGCCTTCCCTCTCAAGATGGACAAGTCACTGCAATTCCATCTTCAGCTGCACAGGCAGATGTGGAAGAGCCCACCTGCGTACAGCCTCAAGGTGGAATTAATTTTAATTGACTTTTGACACCTTCGGCATGGACATCTCCAGCTTGGCTAATTGGTTTAACTCTGTATGTTGATTGGTTTCACTCTGTATGTTGAAGTGTGCACTGAAGGGCCCATTTCTGTCCCTCTGTGACATGGAGGCTCAGATGGGTGGCTGCTCTGTCAATAGCTTCCTTGTAGATACTTTGGTGAGCTGAATTCCCCTGCTGGATGTTGCTGCGTGAATCACAAAGTGTGAATTGAGCAGTCCTGATGCTGGACATCCCAGGAGGAGTAGAAATGCACGGAGGAACTAACTGAATTTTGTCTGTCTATTTAAAAAATGAGTGAACAGATGCTTCAGACAGCTATAGCTGTTCAACTGCTCTTGTGTGTGTAAAGTCCTTAGGATAAAGAAACAATTTCAGTAGTGGTTTTTTCTGTTGATATTTTTGGAATCAGACTGGTATTCTAAAGTCTGTTCTATTTAGTAAGAGCTAAAAGTTTCAAGTAAGGTGTGCTAATTAAGTATTTAACTTTTTTTTTACAGATTCTATTTATTTTTATTTCTGCTTGTGCCTTAAGTGTTTAATGATTAATAGCATTCACTTGGAGAAGGGAACTGGAAAATAATGTCATTACAAGGAGAGTGAAATGCTGTTGGTTTGCTGTAAGCATTATGTGATATTTTGCTGTAACTCAGAGCAAAAAATCTTTCTTCATGGGTACGGTAGGTGAAACTGAGTTTCCAGTTGAGTCAAGAATTTATAACTCATGATCTGTATAATGCTGATGCCTTTTTTCATCAGGACTAACTAATAAATGAAAGATCCATCTTTTATTTTAAATGGCTTAGAAGCTTATACAACCTGTGCTTTATTGCTCTTGCTTTTGTGCTACCAGATTTTTGCTTGGGAATTTGAGCTAAATCCTGTTTTGTCTTCAAGTTTCTCTGGCTGGGGAGTTCAGGATTTCTCTCCATCTTTTATTACTTGAAGTATAGTTCTTTCATGTAATGGAAGCCTGTGGCTCTTATATTTCAGTAGACTTTAGATCCTGCATAATCCTTTCACTTTCTCCGTTTCTCTTGTTAAGGCACTTGACAGCTAAGTAACACAAATCCCTTTTCACATCAAAAAATTTGTGTTTTTTCCCTTTTAATTGTGAGCACTGATTGGTCTGACAAACATTTCAGACCCACAAAGTGCAAAATAATGAAGCTGTGTTGGAACAATTTCTTGGTGTGCATAAATTAATGGACCTTCTAAAGATTTTCTTCCTCTGACAGTTTAGTCTGAGGACTTAATCCCTCAGTTGTTACAGCCTTCATTATTCCTTAATACCTTTTGGCTTAGAAGATTAATTTCACAGGATAACAGAATGGTGGAGGTTGGAAAGGACATCTGTATGTCCATCCCAGGTCATCTAGTCCAACCCTATTTGACACATATGTAAACTTTTGTTTGCTTCTTCTAACAACTCAGTAATTTCCTGGGGGAATAAAAAAAGAAATAAGAAAAAGATGGGCAAGATTTATCCTAAAGTCTCTCTGCTACCCTTTCAAAAACAGTCATAAGGGCTTTATGACTATTTCCAGGAATTGCACTGATCTTACTGCCAGCTGAACATGCAGATTTCCACAACCAGCAGGATGAACAGAATTTTACATCATGTAGGTGCTCAGGAAGGAGCAACACACTGCCAGTAGCTATTAGGCCTGCAGTCAGGTGATATTTTTATGTCATGGATCCTCTCTAAGAGCAAATGGGATGAACAGACATTTATATCAGTTCCAGCTCCATGTTATTCTGGATGGCTGTGGAGATGTGGAGTCTGAATTTGATAAAATGAGAATTTCAAAATTTATTTTTCTACTGCAAATCTTTTATGTAAATGAACCTTCTGTGCTTACTAGTATGCTAAATACATCCTTCTTGGAAAATTCACCAGAAGGCCTCTGTCTTTTTCACACCAGAAGCACCCACCCAGTAACACAGCATAAAATAACCAGTTCCTGCTGCAGCGAAGGTGAAACTGCCTCTAGTCTGTTACCATATCTGATATGTTGAGTTCTCTTTATAGAACAACCTTTGAAATCTATGCAGCTTCAGCCTTCCAATTCTTGCTGTAAGTGCCAGTGCTTCCTGCTTGTGCTGCTGCCTCTACTGCTACTGCCAATCCAGTGAGATGTGCAAGAAATACTTGAATTTTACTAAAATAATGAATTTCAAGTTGACTGAAATTGTCTATGTTTTTGCAAAGGCTTAATAAATATTAAATGCTGTTCTTTGGCTCTGTCTATCTTTAACTCATATGTGTATAAAAAAAGCCAGATCTTATGTAAAGTTCTTATGGGATCTTCATGGACCACATGCAGCAAAAAGCTCAATTTGATGTCAGAGACCTTAACACAGCAGCAGAGTAAAAACTGAGGGGTTATTCACTCCCTTTAGAGTTCAGTTACATACATTAAGTCATCTGCCATTTCTGAATAAATTCAGAACAGAACTCCCATCTTCAAAGTCTTATGCTGAAGCCAGTGGACTTTTATTAAAATATGCAAAATTTTGATATAAGTATTTCTTTAGATAATTAATATATTTGCAGAAGAAATTGAGGAATTCAGGTAGGAAAAATATATAAACAACTGTTCTAGAGAACAGAGGTTAGAAATGGGGTCCTCACTGAAGGACTTAACTCAGTCAAGTTTGTGTGGGATACTCTTGGGTAGGAAATGGTTCAGGAGATTTGAGGCTGAAGGGAGTAATATATTGCACAGCTGGAAGAGACACCACCTCCATTCCCTGCTGTAACTTCTTGTATATTTAGAATGAGGAGGAAGCTTTATGGAAAGAGTTCAAGTTGAAAAATTCTGTTTCATAGACTTCAAGGCCAGCAGGGAGAAAAAGGATCACTCAGTCTGAATCCTTGGGTAATGCAAAGCAAAGAGTTCTTCCTGAATCAAACCAGTGATGTTGACTCCAATGCCATCTTCTAGGAGCTTATCCAAACACTTCAAGTGACAGAGGAGTCTGTGTTTCAAAGAAATTATTTATGTGTTCTTATGAAATTTTATTACCTACCCACATCAATCTAGCCTTAACATTCTAATAAAATGTTACTTCCTTTCTGACAAGATTTAAAGACTAGGTGCAGCAGGCAAAACCTTCTGTGTGCGTGTAGTGGTAAGCAGGTTTTTTGTTTATTCCTTGGATAAACTGTAATAGCTTTAGCTCTGTTAGCCCTTTGTTATATCATTCTTGAAGCTCGTTTGCAGACCCTTTTTTGCTGTGCAACCTCTAATTTGAAATGTAGACAGTAATGCTGTATTAATCCAAGTGACTTTCACATATGCCTCAGATAATATTTCTTCTACCTCTGCCTAATATTCCTGTTCTAAACCAGCCAAGCACTGTCTGTCCTCTCCTAATGTCCAAGTTGCACTAAGAACTCACATGCACTTGCTAAGTCCATGATGTCTGATGTTACTGTAATCCATTTTAAACAAGAACAAAGAATGCAGATTACGTCTGTATGTGTTGCAGATGCTTATCAACATCATCCACCCTAATAAACACTGCCTTCCCTTTTTTTGCAGTTTATTAATTTATTGTGGTTGTGCCTAAAAATCTTGCACCTTGTATCCAGATATAAAAACAGTTTAGTGCAAAGAATATAGCAGAATGTATCATTCCCTGCTATGCAACACTAGTAGCAATTACACCTTTTTGTGCTGAAGGAAACCTTGGGCCTGGAAAAGTCTAATGAGGTGTGAAGTAGGGTCAGAAAAGACATTGTCAAGGACAGCTCTGCTGTAGCAGCAGGTACATGAGAGAGCTTCAGGAACTGAAGAATGGGTGGTTTGCTGTGTTCAGGGAAAACCAGTCGTGAAGTGGGGCTGTAAAACAACAGAGGAAGAATGACAGCAGGTGAGTGTGCACACACTTGGGGGTTATGTAAGTGATGGAACAGGGACACCTATGCTAATGCCCCCCTCTGCCAGAAGACCTTAAAAATGGGATATTTGTAAGTCACCCTTTCCATTTTACACCCTCAAGACTGACAGAATCAGAGAGACCAGGAGGGAGCATGGATATGTAGCCTGGTAGGTAGGTCAGTCACCAGAGATCCCGGGACAATGGAACTGGCTGGGAATGAGAACTGTTCCCCATTTCTGTCACTGTGCTTTATCCAATTACAACACAACCAAAATGCACAGGCACCCAGATGGCTGTGATAAATACAGGGTTTGGCCCGTATGGATCAAACCATGCACACAAAGTTCTGCACCACATGAGATCCTTTATCTGTGGAGGAAGTGTCAGCTGCATTCTGAATTGTGTGTCCTTTTACAGGGTGTAACTTGGTGGTAGAGTAATTGAAGTTACAACTCTTCCCTGGAATTAGTATCTTACTGTAGCTAACATGCACTTAGTGTGTGCATACATAAGAACAAACTCTCATTATTCTTTCTTTGATTTGCCAGGATAGCAGCTTTCCTCTCATCGCTCAAATATTTGGGAAAGAAAATACGAATTTTGATGATTCCTTTTTCCACCTCTAGTTGTTTGTTTTTTCCTGTTTTATGCTGGCCTGGAGAAATCTACTTCTGATAGACTGGTGCCCTGTGGTATTCTTGTTTTGCCATTGCTTACACCTCTCTGGGAATTAAAAACCACCTTTACTTATCTACTAAGGGTGTTCAACTGCTTCCATTTCATGCATCACATACTTCTACACCCAAAATGTAACAAGACTGTTAACTGCAGCTGATTAGCTATGACATGCCAATGACACTGAAGGGTTTTGTATTAGTTCTACATCTAGTTCAGAATGGTCATCGGACAGTAATGAATTATTATGTGTTCATAACTACACCTGATATATCATGGTAATTACCCATACAGTGTTTTGCTTACTGTTTTGGGGCAGAAATTGGCAAAAAATCCAATGGAACACAAGTACAAATATAGAGAGAAATTCAAATTGTAAAGAAACCCTTTCAGAAGTGAGGGCAGTGACTTTATAGCTTCCAGTTCCAGTGAGGGGAGTAGCGAAATGGCCCACAGAAGTGAACTTGCCTGTTAGGGTGCAGGGGTAATGGAGCATGGACACTGGATAGGGACATGCATCAGCAAGACACTGGTACAGTCTCTTTGGGTGCCTCACAGCTTGCAGGCAGTTTTGAGTTCTCTCTGTGAGATACCAACTTGTGTAGGTAAAAGGGAAGCTTACAGAAAGTCACCTTTACATTTTGGACTATGTGAAATGAGAAAAGGCTCAGGCCCTGCGAGAGCTGTGCCTGGAGCTGTGTGCTGCTGTGTTTGCAAAATTTAGACAGGATGTTTATTACTTCAGAATGCCCACATACACACTGAAATATTACTTGTTGCCTGCTGTGTTTGCAAGTCTAAAATAGCCCAGACCAATTTATCTCAACATCTAAATTTACTGAACTCAAACATCTGTTTTTCCTTTGTAGCTATGGACACCCATCACTGATGCAAAAGCCACCTGCATAGTGACTCACCTGCACAGCAGTCAGCCCAGTCATACCACTGGACTTGGCTCCAAATGCCAAAAATAAGACTCTTACATAGGCAACTTCACTAGCCATGGTATTAGTAATGTATCTGACAAATGCTACAGCAGCAGCTTCTTCTGTGAAATTTGTACCTTAAAAAGACAGTGAACGTAGAAAGAATTCACTAAGACAAAAGTAAAATGGGAAAGAAAAAAGAATTTAGTGAAGTATGTTTCTAAAATCTCTGTTTTGGTCAGAACTGCAGCTTTTGAAGTGCACAGATTATTTCCATTCTTTCTACCAGACATTTATGCCCTGACTCTTTGCTGCTGCATCTCCCAAATTTGTGCTGTGTATTCTGACCTTCTATACAAAAAAAATAGCTGAGATAAATCTAAATAAGTCATGTCTGCCATAGGGTATCTGTGATGTCTGACAGAGGCCAGAGAGCAAGAGACAGGAGAGTGGATTTGCCAACTGTTCCTGCCCAGCTCTAGCTCCTGGTGGCAGGATTTAGTGAGAAATGGGAACTGAAGCCGCCAGGGAAAATGACTGCAAGAGCAAAGTGCATCTCTGTTCCTCTACCAGGCATCATGTTATGAGCAGTGAGAAGAGATCCAAATTTTTGTATTTTCTGCATTAACAGTGCTTTCAGCAGAAGAAAACCAACCTTCATGAGTAAAGAAATGCATTTATAATTTATATTGCTAGGTCCACTGAAAGACATCATGAGTAGGAGAGAAATTTAATTCCATTGGCAAATGCAGCAGCAATGCTCCGGAGTCACACTAATAAAAATGCTGATATTACATTAGCAAATAATTGATATATACTTGGGCCCTACTTGCAAAAACCTTTCTGCAAATGACCTCAGCGGGGTGGCTTCCACAAAACTGTTCTCATGTGCAGCACTCTGTAGAACTGGACCCTTACTGGATCTTGGGACTTTTCAAAATGAGCAGGTGAAAACTTCCTAATTACAATAAATCATCTTTTATATTCTTTGCTTTATGTAAGCAAATTCTTTGCACACGAGTTTCTGGCTAGTGGGTGTTTTTCAGCCATACTAACAAAAGCAGAGCTTTAAATATTCAACTATTTCTAGGATAACTCCCCCATCTCCTAAACAATGCACTTGGGTTGTAATTATCTAAAAAACTTGAAAGGATGGTTTGAAATTAAATAGTCCTCAGATCCACTAAAAATTGGCCCTTCTCCCTGATCAGCCTGTTTCCCTTAGTCCCACTCTCATCCAGATCCCAGATGGACTCTTATTCCTCCCACACTTGTGTTCCTCACTTCTACCAGTGAGTCAGTCCAGCCCACCCCAGCAGGCAGCTGCACTGTCACCCAAAATCAGCTGTGCAGAGTCCTGCCACCAGCTTTTCTGCTTGACTCACAGCTCTGTTTGGGCTCTGTCTCTAAAGGCCAAAATCAGCGAGGACGAGGCGCTGCACAGCCAACAAGAGCTGTTCCAGCATGTCTGGTGCTCAATTCACGGCTGACAGAGAAAAATCAGAGTGCCCTGAAGATGTCCTAAAACTGTCTAGCTCATCTTGTTGGCTAATTCCAATTCTCAGGAAGACAAGTAGAGAAATTTTCAGTTACAATTTTAAAAGCAATGTGGAGGTTTTCTCATCTCTGGCATGTGATGCACTCCTCAAACAAAATTGTTCACACAATAGCATCAATGTGTGCCAGTCCAATTAGTAAGTGTGCCACTGAATCCAGAGGTGGTGTTTTTGAAGTGCCAATGATTAAGGACAAGACTTTGCAGGCAAAAGTAGGTGACAAGTGAGCTTTCCCAGTATTCACCCAGAGTACCCCATGATTCTTTGTAAGTGAGGCAAAAAGTGTTAAACCCCTGATTTGCTGTGGGGCACTGGACAACCTGCCTAACTCCTGCTTCATTGTCTTCATGTCAGGTTATACCACATACAGTAAAGTGCAATGTGATCTCACTAGGAAAGGTAGGCTCCGACTGTAAAATGCTGTTCAGGGATTTCATCCATACAACTTCCCCTACAAAAAAAGGAAAAAACTTAGTAATAACAGTAATAATCACCGCACTTGTGTTTCCTGCAAAGTCATTTCCTTTATTCCCAGCAGGCTGCATAAGCAGCAAAGCTGCACGCTGATGAAAAATGAGAGACACAAAATTGCATCACTTGTTTGAGTGCTGTTCTCTGGCTTCTGGCAACGTGATGCTGGAATAAGTGTCATTCCAGTCAGTGCAGGACTTTTAGGAAAGCCAAAGGCTGCATGCACAGGAGCCTGAGATGTGTTAGACTGCAAAAGCCAGGAGTGGCTGTGGATGTTACCATTATTACCCAGATGCTCAGGTCAGAAATGTGCTCAGCGCTGCACCGGCCACAAGATGGACAGTTCTGCCGTGCCCTGGCAGCGAGCGGATTTGCGAACTCCCGCCGGCTCGNGCCAGCTCGGGCTGCTCGGGGAGGAGGGTTTGTGTGACCGTTCTGCCCTCTGAGCTGGTGCTTTGCGAGGGGGCCGTGTCGGGGGCGCACAGCTCGCCTGTGCCGGGCACGGGGAAGCCGAGCCGGGGCGGCTCGGGCGCTCCAGCCCCGC
>VXBC01000913.1:864719-1026393 GCA_013399945.1 Ploceus nigricollis | reverse complement strand
GGCAGGGCTGGGCAGAGCCAGAGCAGCGAGCCGCGGGCGCGGAGCTCCGGGCAGCACCCCGGGGCGGGCAGTGCCCACCCGAGCGGAGNGTGCCGGGCACGGGGAAGCCGAGCCGGGGCGGCTCGGGCGCTCCAGCCCCGCCGGGCGCTCCAGCCTTTCCCTGCGGCACGGGCGGCGCGCTCCGCAAGGAGAAGCGGTGAGCGGGTGGCCGAGCAAGGATCGCTGGGACGTTTGTTCTCCCCCGCTGTTTAGCAGGTGGGATTTAATATAGAGATTTTCGTAAATGTTGGTAGTCTTTAACGTGTTTCACGTTTGGAAAGCACAGATGACGACCACTTTATTCTCTCGTTATCTCAGGCAGAGGGTGCAGCAATACAGCACTTAATTCACACCTTCAGTGGTTGCACTGTATTGATGAGCTCAACAAATGTTCTGTGCTGGGAGAGCTTTCTTGAAATCATAATTTTCCAGGAAGCAGCAATTGACATAACCTGTCCAAAGTGCCAATGGAAAGAGTAGTTAAAAGATACATCACTGCCAATTCACGTTGTCCATGGGACCTTGTTGTCTGTAATATACCAGCTATTATTCTTCTACTGGCAGAACTGTCTTCTTTACAACCTAATAAGCTTGCAAACCCCTTATAATTTTCCAGGTAACCACTGAGACAAGAGATCTTGAAAAGCTAGTCACAAAAACTGTATTAGACAGTATCAAGAAAAATATTTTCTAAGTTTCATCAAGTGTTTGGTTTGGCCACAGGAATAGAAGCTTTGTGTGCTATCTGTTGTGATACCTTCAACTTGGTACTGGGGTTGCTGATATCGTTGCCTCCCCACCCCTCTTTTGATGTGCATTGTGAAGTCTCACCTGGATGATTTTAAACATGGCATGGCTTTGCAGCACCTTGGTAGCAGATTTTAGCCAGTGCATTTGCTATGTTTACTTTTCAGAGAGTGCTGTGTTCTGGAATGATACTTCACCTCTAGCTTCAGTTTTTCATGGCTATGTTATTGTCTACCATATGCTGATGACAGGGTGTAATTCTCCAACTGATGCTTCAGTTGCAGTGTTGGTTTTGTTGCAGTGCCTGGCACAGACTCAGGACTGAGAAACTCCACACTTTCTAAAATGGAATCAAAGACTGAAATTGCTGTTGACTGAGTTGGTTGAGTCAGACACATGCAACAGTTTTGCAGGTTCTCTGGCACGATACAGACATGCTTTTCTTGTTCTCATAACTATGTCTGGTTTTGTTCCAGCACTCGGGAGCTGAGGGCAGTGCCGCACTTGTAATAACAATAATAAAAACTGGTATCCTGAGGTGCCAGGAAAGGTTTTGTCTTGCAAGTTTTGAACAAAAGGTGGTCTGTTTGGAAGACAGCAATATGCAGGCTGAGAGGCAGATCTGATCTGCTCAAAAATATGTGCTCAGCATTGAGCTGCCACACAAATCACAGCTTGGTACCCAGCACCAGAGTGGGCTGTTGGCAGGACTAGGACCCCATGTCCAGGTGTGCACCCTGGCTCTGCTCTGAGCTACCCTTCTACACATTACTTTTTGTTTAATGAGAATATTTCTCTGTGTATAACAATTTAAATAGGAATAGGAATTAATCTAGAGACCATGATCTGTTCTTTGAAAAGCAGAAAAATATTATATTATATATTTGAATAATTGATTTCTTTTGTTTGCTCTTAGGCTTCAGCTTTTTTTAAATACTGTGGGAAATGCTATTTATAGTAGCTGGTTTAGATGATTCCTGCCTATCTTTCCTATTTAAACAGTAACACTGACTTCTGGTCACACTTTTGCATTGATTTAAAATAAATAGATCTTATTATTTACTGTAATGCTTCCTTACAGTCATCCTAAATTGCATGGCATGATGACAGTAGTCGCCAGACTGTCTGTGAAGGAGCTGAAAAACTGTCATCCCCTTTTTTACTGATGTTAACAATTAGCCTTTGGTATCTGCATATTGTTTGGAATATGAAATGCCCGTTAAGAGTATTAACAAAAGCAGAAGTTTATTACTGCATATGAATTTGCCCTTTTTACTCTGAGGATTTGTTGTATTACATCAGGATGTCTTTGGAGGCAGAACTTGTGTATCTGTACAGCACTGCACAAGGGAGTGCTGCTCCCTGTCAGTGCCTGGTGATGGGAGGGCAGTCTTATCACAAGGGAATGTGCATCCTGATTATGTCCATTACAGGGAGAACGAACGTCATGGGGAGTCAGATAGTTTCAATTTGTCAAACGGAAAGGGAGCTCTGTCCTAGCTTCTCTGTCCGTGGTACTGAAAGCATTGCTGGGTATTGGTTATAAACGAAGATGAGTTACTTCACAACAATGGAATGTACATCATGCATATTTCTACCCTACAATGGCCTCTTCAGCCAGGTCATCAGTGGAGTTAAGCTGGTTCAGAGCAGCTGAGGATCTGATGCCCTGTGACCTGACTGTGTCAGGATCTGTGCAAGCGAAATATGAAGCAAATTGCTTAAAGGTGTCTCTTTAACAAGTCCCTGAAGCCTTTCTCTTCACATACAAGAGGGAATTTCCGAGGACTAGAGAACACTAAAAATGGTGTTTTACTATGTACAGGGCAACTCATCTGTTTTCTAGTGCATGCATATAAAAGACAAGCTTAGGAATTGTCAGGCTTGTATGATAATAACGTGGTTACAGCCTTCCCAGTAAATGATTTTTACCACATAGTCTTGGGGAGCCTGCTCTGAAGCAGAGCACTCGAGCACTTTGGTCAGTCTTTATTACTGAGTGCACAGCTTCATTTAGAATCATCTGTCTTGCTGTTGGCAGAGGCTCATAATGCCCTGATTAAATAACTGCACGCACACCAGGCAAAGAGCCACAGGGAAACAAAGCAGTTTTTCACTGCCCTTTTGGACATTGCACTTCTGATACATTTCTGGTGAGCTTTTCTGTCCTCTTGCAGTTTGTATGACGGCTGGAGCTAAATGCAAAATTCACCACAAATCCTCCAGCTTGAATCAGCGTAAGGAAGCAGAAATGCCAGAAAACTGCAAAGGTTATGTTTTGATGCAGTTTAGTGCACCATGGAACTTGTTTATTGTTTTCATTTGAAAGGTAACTCAGCATTGGAGGTGAGCTGCCACACTCCTGTATTGCAGAGATCCACCTTTTTGACTGTTCTGGAATATGACGTGGAGAATAGGGGAAAGGGACCCTGTTACAGCTCAGTACTACAGAAGCTGGAGATTCCCATAATGAGATTCAGTAGTAGCATGAAACCTTCACAGGCAGTTTTCCTTGCTCTCCCTTCTTGCTGTGAGTGTTGTAACACAGGTTCTGTCCAGGCAAGGAGCTGTGAGAGCACTCCAGAACAGCACCAGGGGGGTGAATCTAGTTCTGAGATCACTCTGATTTGTTCCAACAGCAGAAAGAACAGATCCCAGGTTCACTGAGATCCTGGGCTGACACATGTGAAAACTTATTTCACCACATTCCCTTAGTTTGTCTTCGAAATATTTCTAAGCTTGTTAGCCAGAAAGACTCTTGTTTGTATTTACATGCTCTGCTGCTGAGCACTGAAAACATGGGCTATTTAATATTTTGTTTCTTTCATCTGATATTTAAATATTCAAACAAATACCTTTGGTCCTTCTTTCATAATACCCCACATATTGCACAGACATCCACAAACCCATGTTGGTGCTTTGCATAAACATTTCCTTTTACTTAACACCTCCCCAGTCAGTCAGGGATGCAGTATGACCCTGCCTATCATACTCTCCTAACACTGTTCCCCAAGCTCATCATGTTTCCACTCTGATTTAAAAAAAAAAAAAAAAAAGAAAAATAAAGTTTTAGAGGCACAAAAAGAGTTTATATGACCCAACCACCACAGGCATTTCTTCACAGTCATGCCCTTGTGTCACTGTAAATTCCCCATAATTGTTGATTGTATCTATTACAGTCAATAAAAGACACAAAACAAATTAGGCTTATTGAGGCCGTCTAATTATTAAATAGGTGGGAAAGAGGCTGACTGAAGGGTATACACAGTTATGCTTCTTTTTATAGAAACAGCAAGAATGCTGGCTTTGTGAAGGTCTGAACATGGGCTTCAAACAGAATGTAATTAATATTCTTTCCATGTCTCCATTTTAAAAAAAACCCAAACCCACAACTGTGTAAAATATTTGAAAAGAGAGTGACCAAAAAATGGAAAGTGACAATAAAACATTAATAGTGCACCCTAGACCTTTTTAGAAAATATCAGACAAAACATTGTCATCAACAAAGACAACTGATTCGAAGGATGCTGCCAGTTCTAGATTCTTACCTTGTTCATTAATGTTAACATATTTGTGTTGTGCTTCAAGAGGAAAAGCAGCCGTGTCTGATCTGTGGAACCAAGACAGAGCTCCCACACTGAAAATCAGAAAGGGTTTTCTAGAAAGGATTGAGGCTGTTTTCTATAGAACAGTTGTAAAAGTCACCTGCTTTGATGGCAGTCTGATGGCTCTAAAATTCTCCTACTCAGCTTAGTGTTTTTTCTAAGTCAATGGTGATTTTGCCTAGCAGTGTGTACCTAAAATGTTCCACTTAATAAGCTCCACCAGGTCATTGCTGCTTCCCCTGTAGCTCATGAAGGAAGGCTGTAACTTGGGTTTTCATTTGCTCCACAAAGAGCCCAGAGAATGATTGACAGAGTGAGACTAATCCAGTTTATTCTATTATACACATTGTCTCATTTTTCTAATTCCCCTTCCCACAGCTGGTTGCCCCAGGCAGTTGCTGAGACAGAGCAAGAAGGAAAAGGGAGAACTGGAAATATTTTAGTGCCTCAGAGTGCATTCCTACTAAAATATTGGTCAACAGTGGAGGGAACAGGGACTGTTCCCAGAACAGGGGGGAACTGGGACTCTTCCAGGCGATACTTTATGTGAGTGTCTCAGGGCCACAGAACAGAAATATATCAGTTAATGGGCTACCCTTGCTCCCATAGTTTCCCTATCACATTTCATGAGTTTTGCCCTTCCTTCACTTTTTTATGTCTGTCCAGGGTTCCTCAACAAAAAAGTGCAGCTTATTTACTGTCTAACTTGTCCCAAGGTTCTGGACAACCAAATCCATCCTGATCTAATCAAAGCCAAAGGGGCTGAGAGGAGCAAGAAGAGGCTGAAGGAGCTGGGGCTGCTCAGCCTCCAGAGGAGATGGCTGAGAGGAGACCTCACCAGTGTGTGTCAGTGTGAGCAGGGAGGGCTCAGAGCAGGGACCGGGCTCTGCTCCCTGGGGCCCAGCAATGGCACAGGAGGAACGGGCAGGACCTGATGCCCAGGAAGTTCCACCTGAACACAAGAACTTCTTCCCTGTGAGTGACCGAGCCCTGGGACAAATTGTCCAGAGAGGCTGTGGAGTCTCCCTCGCTGGAGATATTCCAGAACCATCTGGACACAATCCTGTGCTGTGTGCTCTGGAATGACCCTGCCTGAGCAGGGAATGAGATGAGCCACTGTGCTCCCTACCAACCTGACCTGTTCTGTGTAATTCTGGATGGGGGCTATTTTGCAAAAACATGTTGGTTATTATGGATCAAGATCTTACTGCTGTACATCTACTCACATCTCTCAGCAAAGACATTTCTCTCACCTGAGACACTTGTAAATCTGAGGGTTAATGGCTTCCAAAACTCTGTGCCCAACTATCTGTGCCAAGCAGGAAATGAACACTTAACATGTAATGCAGTGTTTATAGGCAAACCAGTGTCAACAATAATTGCTGAAAAAGTAATAGATGAACCTAAAGTGTCATATTTGAGACTGTTGCCCATGAGTTTTCTCATTTCCTTTAAACATATTTTACAGAAAAAATGTGTTAGATTAAAAAGTAGGACACTTTGAACTACACAAATCATCCTTGCTGTTGGTAGCCTGTGGGATTATGGACTCAGTCTGTGTAATTTTTTTTACTGTGTTTGATAACTGATGTCTTAGTTGCATGGCATGTTTTCATCAGAGAAACAACTTGTGAGAATGTGTGTATGTCTGCCTCAAGGGTGTGTTATAAAACAGGAATCAAAACTTACATTTGGGATTGGGCATGCACTGCAAAGTACTGTGTATCCTGGGTGAAGTTTCTAGAGTTTTCTTGTAGTTACTGAGCACAAGAAAGTTTGGAACTCAGCACTCTTTAGTCCTTATTCCCATAGGGCCTTTCTTCTGTAGCCAAATATGTTCCATTTTCATAGAAATCTTACTTAATAAAATAGACCCAGAGACAATAAATAATGCTGATTTATTTCCATGAAACATGTTCTGCTGTCTACCTACTTAAAAGGCACAGTATAAATGGATTCAAAACTCAGAGATGAAAAATGTATGCTTGGAGGGCAAACTATGAGAAATCAGGAGGACCACCCTTGGATAAATTATGTTAGTTGCCCTTCAGGATCAGCAATGAAACATGAATTATCAACATTTTGTCAGCTCATAAAGGGCAAAATATCTGAGAAAATAATTTTAAGAGAGTCTGTTACTGAATGAGGATGAATGATTTCCAGTGACACAGGCTGCTCATTGCAAAAGCCTAATGACTGCAAACACTACCAAAATGCAAGAGGTCATTTGTCATTGTAAGAATATCAGCAATGTTTAAGGATCTTTTTATTGCCCTGAATTCTTCCATCACTCAAACCTTCATTGATTAGGGTTTTTAGTAGTTTTTTTACACACACATTTGAGTTTTCTCATATACTGGTAAAATTAGAATAAAATTTCTCACTATAAAGTGATTTAACAGTTTTGTTCATCTTTTGTAAAAAACAACTCAAACCAAGAAAGGAATCAACAGTCATTCCTACCACTTATGTCTTTTCAGTCCAGGAGGCCAAAGTGAGTTTTAGAGTAATGGTGTTGAAGCCAAAAGAGCAGGACAGTGACCTGACCTTCCTGGGAAAGGATGGAGAAGCCTGATTGACACTTTCTTGGTTGAAAATAGAAAACACAGTGCTGACTCCATTGGCATGAATGGAAATTTCCTCACTGATCTCAGTAAAAGCAAAACAGGACCAGGCTCTGTGCCTTCATCTCCTAGAGCCCTGTTCACCTTGATTCTCTTCAGAAAACTCTGGGGAGGGAATCTGGGGGCTGTGTCACTTCCATGAGGACTCTCCTGGGAATCTGTGTCAGGCTGCCCCATGGGTTTGGTCTCTCTGCCCTCACTTGTCCCTGTGGCAAGCAGGGATGAGCATTTGCTCCCTGGAGAACCATTTGCACTGGCAGGGTAATGGCACTTCAATCTCCCTGTCTGAGCAGTGAATCATTAGGAAATACATTGGAGCCCCTACAGCGAGCGGCTGCTCCTCAAATTATCCTTTTTCACACAAGAGAAAATCACAGAAATTCAGTTATGCATTTGTGTCCCCACCTTCCTTATCCAATCTGTAGTTTCTCTCCTCTCATCCTCTACCATGGATTCCTATACAGCTTCCTCTGGGCACCGTGCCTGGGAGGGGATTGAAGTTCCTGCAGTTTGGCAGGTTCTGGGGCACACATTTTCCTTCAGGCTGGTGTTGTCTGTGGCATAGGCAGTGTGGGATGTGATAGTGAAGGGCAAGCCATGGTGATTTGAAAGCCAGTAAAATCAAGATCCGTTTGTCTCTGCCTTGGCAAGGGGTGAAACATCCTGTGATTATGAAATTTCTTTCTTTCTGGTATGCAAAGAGAAGGTGACAGCCAGCTATCGATTTGTCTCAGATATAGATAAGCTCTGCTTGAATTGCCTTCATTTCTTTGCCTCTGAGACCTCAATCAGCTCAAACTCGTAGCTGCCCAGTGCCAGCTGTGAGGAAGAAAATACTAGTGTATTTAAAGAAAAGTGAATCAAAAGTCAGTGTGCAAAAGCAATTTACTTGGTGAAAACAGAACTTGCTAGAGAATGACTCCACATCCACAGATGAAAGGCAAGTATAAAACATTTTTTTGCCAGCTGTTACCATTTGTGTGAGTTGAAGAGCCCTGTGCTGTTTCACCTCAGAATTCAGTAAGAAAGAGCCAGATGGTTTTGGCTTTTCTGGCTCTGGCTATTTGATCTTTAAGGAAGGACACAGCTTTTGGCTGTGGCTCCCTGCAGATACTGTGTGCCTTGCACACTGAAGAACAAGATCCCAGTATGATTCTCTGCTGCCTGACCTCCCACTCTGCGCTCAGACCGTACACATTGTGTGCCCATGGCCTTAAGAATAGCAACATTCATTCCTCTGAGAAATTGCTTGTCCCATCAAATGAGAAACACCTTTTTATCCTTGGCTTCCGAGGAGCATTTTCTCAATATTTATTTACTTGCTGGAGTGGGAATCTGTTATGTGAACCAGTTTCTTTGCTGTCTGAAGCAGTTCTTTATACCAGAATCAGTTTTGGTCTTTACTGGATTGGACTCATATGTCTATAATAATTACCCAGTGGTTTTAAAGTTACCTAAAATTACCTACCAGCTGCTGGTAAGATGTTTAGATCACTGGTAGAAAACTGTGTTATTAGAGAGCCACATCACAGAGGGAGGAGAGACAGAGAAGCAAACTCTCTGGTATGCAGTCAGATAATTTCACAGGAGAATGTCCTGAAGGTGTGAAATCTTGAAATGCCAGTGGCCATTTTACTATTATTTCACATGCACATATGCTGCTCTTTATCAGCTGATGCTCATATATTTATTCCTAAAGAGGTTTTACAGGACTCTTTGAGAGTGAACATTTTGTTGACTTTGTGTTTTGGAATTTAAAGAAAAAAATTAAATTAATGAAGATAGAAAAAAGTCTTTAAAAAATAACAAACAAAATAAGTTTTAAATCCCTGAACATTAGCTGTAGCTGGCACTGTTACAGCATCTGAAACATAAATGCTGAAGGTTTTTGTTAGTATTACAGGATCAGAATCTGACTCTGGTGAGGAATAAAATGGAAATCCACAGGCTGTTTCCTTTGACCACTGAGCAAAATGACAGAAGTAAATGAACAAGTAATGTGTGTTCCTTAATACTGCTTTTTAAATCTCCATGACATAAAATGAAGTGATGTAGCATGAATTGCTTTCCTTGGAGTGTGGCTTCAACTCAGTCTCGCTGCAGATGGGAATGTGCAATGATTTCAGTGGAGCTCCACACGAGGGAAGGTACCTAGCACAGCAAGGAGCTGTTCCAGTTTCTATTTACAGCCTCCTGGTAGTGCTCAGCCTCATGCAGGGCTGGCCACAGAAACCTCTTCCAGAGCCTTCCTGACTCCTGGCAGCTTTCCTGAGCCAGACTCAAATAGCTCCTCACAGATGAAGCTCTAGCCCAGTGCCTCTGAATAAAACTGACAGTGAGGGCTTCTGGGCCGACCTTCAAAGGCAATTTTCTCTCATTTTTTGTGTCCTGCTTTGGATCCATTTTTTCATAGAAAGAGCTGTCAGATCACATCCACTGGGCAAACCTCCCCACCAGGCTGCACACAGCTGTATGTTCTCCTCGTTCTCTGAAGGACAAACTGCTGTTTAAAGTGCACAAGGTTGTATTTTCAATTCATAGCATCATGGGAAAAGGTGAAAGGAGTATGGAAATCCAATAGCAACTGCATTGTCAGCATCATGGTTTATTTAAATGTCAAGCAAGTTTTCGTCTCACACAGGTTTATTTTGAAAAATAAAATGTTCTTTTGAGCACTTGGTCTGTTCCTCTGTCCTGCACACTCCCCACCCTGTGTGAGGGTATTAATGAGCAGATACCAAGAGCTGGGTACTCTGGGACTTGCAACTCCTGACTCTTTTGCATTCTCTTTAAATAATTGGAGAGCTACTAGGAAAACTAGTGCCTGTTCTCACAAATCAGACCTCTAGAAAGAGCTAACTAATGCAGTTTGATTTCTGGCTGTTATTTTCTCTGTCTCTTGAGGCTCTGGAGGTCACTGGAGCGAGGACAAATGACTGGTGCTTGTGGTGTGAGAAGCCCTGAGGTACCTGCAGGCAGCCAGTGACCAGTGTGGTCCTTCTATTTCTTTGTTGATAAAATGAAAAAAGTATTCAAGAGGGATGTAACAGTGGTACTAGGACAATCATTTGGGGAGGAGGGGAATAGTAAGGCCTATTTAAAGGTTTACATGCTATGAAACTATTTCCATACACTCCCTGGTCAGGATGGGTGCCAGCTCTTGCACTGGCTCCAGCAGCATTTTCCACTCTGTTCAGTCTTGTCTTTGATATACAGGCACAATGTGCTAGAGTGAGTGACTGAGCTTAATTCATCCCTCCCCTTGATTCCTCCTGTCTTTGCTGCAGCTTTCTGCCTCAGCTCCTGTGTTCATTCAAAGGAAAAAGTACAGCTGTGGCTCAAACCACAGCTCTCCTGCTCCAGGGTCTGTGCATGCAGAGCTGCAGGGATCTGAGGCTGGACACACCACACCTAATGCAGAAAAAGCATTCTCAGCTTGTGTGGTCCAAGTTGTGCCTGTGCAGCAGAGATATCCTGCAAGGGAGCTGAAATTTCAGGATAATTCCCTATCAGAAACAAAGAGCATGTACAAGAGCTCTTCCAGCATCACTCTTAGCCAGGCAAAGCATTTTTTCAAGCATCTTTCTAGTTTTATTTAGTTGCTGTCATTTCATAGTAGCTGATGTGAGCTTTTTCCTCAGTAGGTTTTTTTTTCTGGAGTTTACCTTTTATGTAGAATAGTCTGGATATAAAATATCTTTGTAAAAGTATTCTTCTAGTGGAGAAAATCATAGCACTTAATCTTATTGTTTTGAAATGATGTGGTTAGCCACAACAGAGTACATCTGATGTAACTGTTTTCATGCTGTGAGGGTGTTACATCAGTGTGTTGCAAGCAAGAAAAAACTGTCTCCTGTGAGTCCTCCACATATATAGGTATTTACAGCAAAGGAAATATTGTCCTTGTAGCGTGTTTGCATTCACTCTGCACGAGGGAGAAGAGACTCTTCTTAGAAGTCAATAATCTGTGTGTTTATAAGGTCATCCACTGCCCTTTGCAGAGGAGTAAAATATACAAGGAGCAGGAAACAAGATCCCATCTCATGGAATATCCTTTTAATAATTTTCCCAGGTTTCCTCTTTCTGGAGTGGTAGAAAGACAACAGATCCAAGCTAGAAACCATTTTCTGTCTGCTGGAACAAATGATCAGGATTCTCATCAGTTTCTAGGTCCTGTGGAATGTCCTCCCCTAATAACAGTGGCAGTTTTTTGTGTGCTGTCCAAGAAGACTGGATAGCAATGACATTTTTGTGGGCTGGTTAGGATAAATGGGTGTTTGCTGGTGAGTCAAATAAAAAACAGGCAGCATGGGAGATGGCTGTTTTGAGATGTGTATCTTTCTAAATGAATCAATATTGCAAACAAACTGAAAAATGTGCAAACAGATGCAAATAAAATAGCATGAACTGTTTATAGCAGTACTTGAGCATTGTTTTATACCCCAGTCTGTACCAACACAAATTAGGTCAATGATAATCAATTCAGATAAAGGTTCGTAAAAATGAGATTCATCACAAAAGGCTTACTTAATCCAGAAGGTCATTAACTTTGCATAATGAGTTCTGAGGAAATAATTAAATGGAGCTTATATTTTCCTTTTTACAGATAATTTCCCATCAAATGTAGGAATTAGTACACAGAGCTTAAAACTGCAAACAAAAGGTGAATTCATTATTTAATCCTGTGGAATTTACTGTAGGAACAGTGGTCTGAGGCAGGTTATAGTGAGTGTGTTTTGTCTATTCATTCTGTCTGATAACACTTCCTGAATAGAGCCAATATTATTTTCTTTGCTGGTTGCAAGTTTTCATATAGCAACAGAGGAGATAAACACCTAATGAAATAGGAAAATCTCATTGTAAAGCCAGAGAATCAGATAGGAAAGGTTACCTGAGGGGGAAAGAAGAAGGAAAAAGGAAGCAATTTAGCTTAATTCATTTTAAAAAACAACAGATTTCATGCTGGTGGCATCCCAATATTTCACTGAAAGACAAATTTGTTTCTAGCTCTTCTTAGGCTTATATTTAATTAATAAATAGGGGATTTCAACTTAAGAAACACAGGATTCTGATCAGTTGGGTTTGTGGTGGCTAATTCTTGGTGAAGTGTATGTTCAGCCTATGTCAAAAATCTTGATCTCACGCTTTGTAATGTGGAGGTGTACTGAGATGAAATTTGTGGCTCAGATGAAAAAAAAATCCTTTTTTAAACACCTACCTTGTTAGAAAGGTGACTTCTCACAGAGGAGACCTCAAACTTTGCACCAAGTATTTCTGTTTGTATTGATTTGTTCAAAACAGAGTGAGTTCATATATGAGGTATGAGGTCACATATTGCCTTGATACTGAGAATTTCTCTGGGCAGCATTTTAAATGGAACACATTCCAGACTGGGTTCGTAATTAAGAAAATCTTCTCTAAGTCTGTGATATGTGGTATATGAAACAGTATCTTGAGAAATCAGCTGATTTGTCTCACATGCAAAGATTTATTTATTTGTTTATCTGTGTGTAGGGGCAGAGAGAAGAGTGAGAAACCAGAAGAACAGAACATTAGGGGAAGTTTCTGGTTTTAGTCCTGCTGGGATAATGAGGGCACCCTTCCAGCTGGTTAGGTCAGTAGGACAATCCCTGGTGAAATACACAGTGGTACATCTCCTAGAAAGAGGTGGGAAAATGCCACTCTGTTATTTCAGTTACAGCAAGACAAATTAGGTTGCTTAGCTCCAGACTGACATGTAAAGTGGTCTGGGGGAAATTGCTTTCACACCTCACCTGAAGTCACCAGCCAAATGTGTAAGAAGTGCTGTTGTCAGAGCATCTGGCAACAAGGAATGTGCTACTGTACCCAGACTAGAGTTTATTTAAAATTGGAAATAACAGTAGGAAGTCTGGAAACTGTTCTTGCACAATTCAATTATAGTACTTTGTGAAGTCTGTCAGAATTCTCTGCAGACCTAATTATGTGGACAGCTTTTCTTTAAATCCCACTCAAACCCACTTAATCCTTCTTTATGCACAACAAAAATGGTTGGATGAGATACCACAGGCTATTTTGCAAATGGACTGAAGTTGTCTTGGAGAGAGTTTGTGGCTCAGTTCAGGCACTGAAAGCTGGGCTCTGAAATGGTGGCACCAATCAAGGGTGACAATGCCCTTCCAGTGTGCTGGAATTGCTCTGAAAAATTGCTGTATGTGAGCAAATCCTTTTTGCACTCTGCAGGATTTCTGAGGCACCAGTGCAGACACACTGTGCTGCTCGATATTTGTGTCTAATGTGTGAAAGGACTGTGCTGAGATGATCCTGAGCTGGCCACTGAGCAGTGATTTGCAGGCCTGCTTGCATCTGAAGGCATGAGCTGTTGTGGCCTTATCACAGCCACCATAAAGAAAAAAAAGTTAAATCTGCCAAATTTAGAATCTGGATATTTGAAAACTGCCTCAACTCAGAGATGCAGCTGATATTAATACAGAGGATTTGGTTTCAGCTGAGTGGAGAATTGTGTGTGAATCCATGAATAATGTGTCTGGGGATTGTTAATTTGATAGGACTTGACTTTAAAAAGGTTTTTATAAAGAGATATTAATTCCAACTCCCTTTGCTGTTTTCATGGTTATATTTTCCTCATTTTTATGCGTTTGCCCTCTAACCAGCTGAGGAGATGTGTGCAACCTTGTTATCACTGAGGGAATGGAAATTGGCTGGGGCATGCAAATTGCCCAGACAGAGTCTTGGAATCATCTTCAAAGTAGCAAGGTTGAGCCCTGTAATTGGAGTGTCAAAGCCCCTAAGGGTTTTCAAGATCCAGCCTGTAAGTGCCATTAGGTAATTTATCTCAGTGGACATCCTTCTGCATATCCTGAATTTATTTACATCCTGCAAATTTCTAGCACACTAATAAAATCTGTATTTATGACAATATTAGGGCATAATCAAACCAGGCCTGGAGCTTTTATTCATTGTTTATGAAAAGATTTTAATAAGAAGCTGCTTTTTTCTTATCTTTTCAAAGAAACTTTAGTTCAGTATTAAGTTCTGACTTCTTGGTCCTTTATTGCTGTGAGTACTGAAATCCTGTTTCCTGATCTGTGAATATGGTTTTGTATTAGCTCTTAAACTACTGCAAGAGAGGGTACTACTGAGGAAAAGTTCTCCCAGAGTATCCAGAGTATTGTGAGTCACAAATCAAAGACATATAAAAATAGAGAAAGCTAGCAGGACTCCCAGTAGTAGAAAACACCACCATGAAAATCATACTGATATTGCTGCAAACCAGCACCAAATCAAACACAGATTTACAGCTAGAACTGACTCTAGTTACAGATAATTAAGAAGCAAATTGTCCCACTGTACTGAGTCAGTTCCTTTCACACACAAGCACCCTTAGATCCAGAGGGAGGAACATAAAAGCAGAGATGGAGCACCCTGGTGAAGGGATGGTTTAATTTGACAGGATGGATCTCATGACTTCCTGCATGGAGAGAGTCTGCAATCTCTGTAGGGGCAGTGTCTGACTGCAGAGAGTGTCTGACTGGGCCTCAAACAGCTAAATCCTACCTTAATGAGTAAAGCCCCAGATAACAGTCAAATTAATCTTCTCTGCTTCCTGAGTCTGCCCTGCTGTGCCTGCAGGAACACCATGCCTGAGCTTGTTCACAGGACCTGTCTCCATCACCACAAGCAGGTGAACACCACAAGGCTGACAGCATCAGAAGTCAGGAGAGTGCTGAAATCTGAAAGCTGAAGTGCAAGGTAGAACAAATGGAATTTATAATCCAAATATAGGATAGCTGTATAGATTTTGAGGTTCATTAATTCTGAATATCATATTTGACCTATGCATGACATTAAATTTCTACAAGAACTCCAGCCTGGTGATGATTCACAGGATCCCATTGTCAGGGCAGGATGAACAACTATTGCCAGATGAGCTGTTTTTTTCAGGATATCATTACAACCAAGATGAGGCTTTCTATGAGCAGTTTCACAGAGCAGTTTCACAGAGCAGTTTCTTAAGACTAGAGGCATCTTTTTCCTGGGGGAAGTGTAAGATTAAAGGGTTGCATAATTACCCACTTAGGAAACTGAAACTGTCATAAACTGACAAAAAACAAAACCAAGAATAATTACTGCGTATAAATTTTACAGGATAACAAACAAGACTCTAATTGATGTTTTTTTTAAGTGGCAAGATCTTTATAGATCTTATCATCATGGATTTGTGCTGATATATATATTTAAATAGTGAGCAAGGGCAGAAAATTGTCCCTAAATTAGAAAGTTGGAACCATCATTTAACTGTAAAACTTCTAGTTAGCAAAGTACTGAAGAGCATCCTTAATTAGCAATCACTTTTACCACTGACTGTCTGTTTCTGCTGGGGGATATGTAGTTCAGTGAGAAAACTCAAAGCAGGATCTCTTTCAGGTTCAGTTTTTAAACCAGCTGTATTCAGTGTAATGCAACTTGTTCTACAGAAATATAGCCTAAAAGATGGAAAGCAGCTGAGAATCTTATTTGGGCAGTGGGCAACTGCAGGCACTTCCATCAGATGTGACAGGAGACATTGTGTGCAGTTCTTTGGATATACCACAGGAACCAAAAAGACTTTCAGAGTTAGAGGAAGGAGTTAACATTCAACTCTGTGAATCTGGCCTTTGTATTTCAAGAGAAATCTCAGTGAGACCAAGCATACAAAAGGCTGAAATGGGAAAGAACAGACTGCTGCCAACAGGCTTTCTTGCAAAGGTAAATAATAAAAAATAAAAGGTCAAAGCTTGGAGATGAGAACAAGAACATACAGGATAAGCAACTAAAAGAATCTTTTTATAACCAGAGGCTCTTAGATATAGAACAGACAGGGCAGTGATTCTGGAAGTGCAGTGGGCAATTGCACACAGTGCTTTTTATATTCTCTGCTCACCTAATTTTAAAATGAGGTCATATGTTAGAGTGTGAGCAAAATACTTTTGAAGTAGAAACTTGTGTTTGAAGATGTCTAGGCTGTAAATCTGTGATACTTAAAGAATAAAAAAGTATTCATGACCTGGACAAAATAAATCCCAATGTTATAATTGTGCTATTACACCCAGACCACAACTGGCTGATGGACAGAGCCATCACCAGTCACAGCAGATGATTCAATAGTTCTTGGGGAGGAAATGATATGGCAAACAGAATGATCTGTGGTGGGTTTTGAATGAGCAGATGTGGAAGAATAGAGAAAAAAATTAATCATATGTGTCTCTCTACAGACATGAAATTCTGATCTCTTGCCTGAGGAGCTGCAGAATGGAGCAGATGCAAGGGACTGCTCGAGTCCAGCAGTTTGTCCCAGAACATAAATGATCCTTACACAGCACAGCACAGGGCTGAGGTGGCCAGTGCTTTGTGCTTCAGGTTTGCTGGAAGCAAAATGCACCACAATTCCCCACGAATCAGATAAATTCCCCACTTCTTTTTCTCTTTCTCCAAATGACAGTTGTGAAGCAGGGATATTTGATGACCATGACACTCCCTGAGATCCTGGTGTTTCATCAGCTTTCAGGAGGCATCTCTGGATCCTTCCTGCCAAAGAGGATCCCTAGAGCTGCCAGCTTTCCCAGCTGCCTGTTGCAAAGCCAAGCTGTAAGGGGACTCAGCCAGCCCAGAGGTTTATGCTGAGACATGGAGCATGTGAAAAAAACCACCTTTGGGATTTCTGGGTGCCCTGCTGTCTGGCAAAAATATTTGAAGCTTTGATGCCTGGTTTAAGTCAATATCTCAGGGCTCTAAGGTTACCCTCTGTGCATCTGGGTGTTGCATTGCAGTTGAAACTTCCGATGTTTTTGAAATTTAACATTTCCAGAAGTGCAAGGCTGTTCTGGATCCTCATGCACTGAAAGGAAACAAGGGTCTTTGCACAGAGGGATGCTTTTTGATTTTATAGCAAATGTACTGAATCCAATGTGTTATCCCCCAAATACTCTGAATGCCACTTCTCTGGCATTTTCCAGCAGACACAGTTTTGTCAGAAAGTTTTGGCTCCCACTGCTTGCAGGGACAAAGCACATCTGGCCACCTGTGAAGGAGCTGTGCTCCTTGTGTCAGCCCAAAGTGCAGTTCATGGCTCTACGTGCTAGAGATCCCAAAATTTAAATGTGTTGCTCCATTCATGGAGAATATGAAGAATCAATAAGGATTCAAAAATTATAACAGGCACAATAAGAAGAAAAAAAAATCAGCTTCCTGTTAGAAGCAAAATTCAGCTGTGTTATCTCCAGCATTCAGTGCATTGACAGCAGTGGAAGCAAAGTGATTCTGAGAACTTCTGCACATCTGACTGTGACTGGTCAGATCAGTCACATCAGCTTTTTGGTCCTCCAGTAACAGCCTCTGCACACTCCTATTGTCTTTAGAGATTGCTTTTCCAGGGTGTTAAAACTCACCAGGTGTTTGTGCTGCTGCCTCAGTGCAGCCTATTAGCTGCCCACTGAGGCCTGATGAACCAGCAGCACCATCCCCAATTTACTGAATTTGGTGCCATCACCAACCTGTTCTTGGTGCTAGAGAAGAAACAGGAGAACAAATTGACAAGCAGAGGGAAGAGATTGCCTTGAGGGAAAAGAGGAGATTACAGCATTTCTGAGAGAACCCCTGAAATGGACTGTGAGCTGTATTCTGCAGCAGGATGAGGACATTCCTGGGATGTTTCACAAAGCCAGGCTGCTGCCAGTGTCCAAACCAAGTGAGGCAGGCAGTGAAAGCAGCAGGAGTGTGGGATGTGCCCACTGCCACAACAACCAGCTCACTGCCACACTGGTACTGCCTCTTTTTTCCCTTTCCCCCAGTCTACCCATTTTAAATTGCACAAGACTGCAGCCTCTCAGGAAATCCAGGAACAAAACACATTGCAGCTGTTTGTGTTGTATTTATATGGTAATTCCATCATACAGCATTGAATAAATACAATGTGCCACACACATGCCAAATTTAGTAATTGTTAGGATTCACAGTAATAGAATGCTGCAGCAGGCTAGATTAGAAATAAGGAATTAAATGTAGTTTTTCATGTACAGGTTAGCTATTGGCCACTGCATCCTGCACCAGAAGGATTAAATCAAACAGAAAAAAAAAAAATCAACTCTGAGGCAACAACAGAAGGTATAGTAAAAGGCCTGGCTGCAAGGCTAGCCATTCATGCCTCCAGGTGACATGCTAGTGACCAACTACAGGAATAATCTGATTCTTTTCACATGAACATGCTTTTATCTGGAATATTTTGAACTATAACAAATTGTTTTTTCTGCATTATGCAACTATTTCAATTTCCACCAAGCATGCTGTTTTTAAGTGGCACTAGCTGGTTCTCTCTTCATCCATTTCTGACCTGTGCCTCCTGCTTACTTCTGCTTTGTCTCATCAACTAATAGTGGTGTTGAGAGTCTTGATTTTGATATGTGAAGTAGCATTAAGAGTTTACTTGCTGCACTCTGCTCTATTAGCACTTAATATGCTTCAGTGAAAAAGGATTAGCTTGAGAATTTCACTGAATTCTTTGAAAAAGCCCCAAAAGTTCTGACCCAGATTTGGAGCAAAACTTATCCATTAACATTTTCTTACCAAGGATTAGCTTATTATTGGACAATTTAAGAGTAGAAGTAGGCCTCAAACTGCTCAATATAAGTCCAGTCCAGAACAATGGCTTAAAATAATTTTTAACTGGAGCACCATTATTGGGTGGGCTGAAGAGCAGGTTTGCTGCTGAGTGGTTTCCACCTCAGAGAAGTCACACAGCTGGTCTGTGCCACCACGCTTTGAGGAGCTCTCAGCAGCCATGGCTTGAACAAAGAGTCTCATTTAGGGTGGCTCACCCATGTCAAAGATGAAGAGGAGAAGTGGTAGAGGGCTGGGCCATTGTCCCTGCCCTGTGCTGGAGCTCTCCTCTGCTGAGTGACTGAGGTGGCTCTGGAAGGTGTGCCTGGGTTTCCAACAGCAGCAGAGCCATAACCCAGAACAGGATCCAGGGTCCTGAGAAGGCCCTGCTGGGGCAGACCCTGCACTTGCTGTGTATCCCACACCTGCAGCTCCTCCCTGTGCGTTCCTGCCAGGCCGCAGTGCCTGAGCTGCTCCTGGAGCTCCACAGAGTGACAATGACATCGTTTGCTTCCAACAGCAGAGATTTGGGACCCTTTGTGTCACTGCCAGGCCTCACCTTCTCCATGCCCTGTTTACAATGACATTAACAGCCCCAAATGACAATTAAAGCACTAATGGCTGCAGAGCACAGGGAGCCTGTCCCACAGGGCCACCTCCAGTGTGGCACCAGTGACAGCAGCAGGATCTTTGCTGGTAATTAATCACAGCATCCCTTACCAATTGCTCTGAAACTATTGACACCAGGTGTAAGGCATTCTCCAATTTCTCATTGTCAATTCAGGCTTCTTTAAAGTTTTCTTTGCACTTACTGACTTAATAGGCAATTTGGTTTTTTGTTGCTTTTAAACACAGTTGTATTTCTGGCTGGCACACTGAGGATGAAGTGTGATCATTAAGTTAATACCCAGTTTAACTATACCAGCCTGTGTTTAAATTGAAGCAAAGTTATGCATAAATAGCTTCAGGTTTACCTCTTCAGTCCCTCTCACTGTGTGTAATAGCTTGATAATTTTATTTCCCTATAGTAATTATTTTCATGCTAATATCTTTTCGTGCATACAGTAATATAATTTTACTTGTTTCTTTGTCACTGAAGATTATTCTGGAGATTGCAGAACAGACAAAACAGTTTCATCCTGCCACTGTCTGGGACTAATCTCAGTGTTGTCTCCACTTTTGCTTTATGAATTTTGTCTCATCACCAGGAAAAAGCTCAATATATGCTAAAAAATAGTTGACTACTGCATACCTGCTTTAAATAAAATGAAATGTTCATTCTTTCTTTTTCAAAAATGTAGGAGACTTCTGTGTGAAGCTGTTCTAAATCATGTCTCAAAGCACTAGAGGTGTCATTGCTCACTGGGACAGCATTAGAACTTTACTTAAAGGCTCAATAATGTTAACATAATCTTCCCCAGTGGTTCACATCCCAGGAGCTCAAACCATTTTATGAAAAATAATTAGTTATCCCTCAGCACAGCTGCTGCCAGGTGGGCCAGTTATTCACGAAGAGAAACTGATAGCCAGAGGCTGGTGGAGTGTGAGGAGTGCTGGGGCTGGGGTGGCAATCCTGCCCTGGCCTCTCCAGGTGTGCTCACACCTGTGCTCCACTCCAGTGCTCCAGCCACACCTCCGAGCTTGCAGACAAGCTGTGAACTAACATCTGATGGTTTCTGTATTTATTTCCCTCCACTTTCAAACTTCTGCTGCCTTGCTTGCATTTTTGTTTCTTTTGGAAACACTGCATAATTTTGGATCGCTTTCAAAAATATTTTCTCTGGTTCAAGCACACGTTGAGTGGGATGTGAAGGAGAATCTCTGACTGTTCTGCAAGGGGTCAGAGCAGACTTTTCTGCCTGTCACACTAATTCCTGTGCTGGTTGAAGCACATCCCTGGGGCATAAAGCTTGTTTGTTCCTGAATTGTTGAAATCACAGGGTGGACATGAGGAGTGACACCAGGGCACTTACAGCTGGAGCTGCAGAGTGCAAGTAAATGAGTTACTTTTTTTTTTTTTCTGTTTTCTGAGCTCTTGAGAGCTAATTTTATAATATGTATGTGTAATTTATTTATGGTTTATATTCCTATTTACCAGTGTTATTGGCTTTAATTCATGGTAGCATCAGAATGACTTCCCATCCCCTGCTTATATTTCTGGCAAGCAGTGAAAATGAGAGGTGGGCCTGTGAGAACCTCATGACATTTAGGCTACACATCAACTAAATATACTCCAACAAACACAATGATTTCTAAGAGGGAAATCTATCTTGTACAGGCAGCATTTGTGTGTTCAGACACAGAAGACAGCCTTACCTTACAGACCAGTTTTGCAATTTGAGTTTAAAAACAACTACTGAAACATGGCTGTTCTCTCATGACAGACACTTCAAAATCTGTCTCGCTTTTTTTTCCTCAAGATTCTGTTATCTTGAAAAAAAGTGATTTTTAAATATTTGTTTCCCCCCTTTCTTCATTAAGAAATGAAGTCAAAACTGGCAGATAATACTAGCAGGATAACTTTAAAAAATATTTTATCTATTTTTAAATACAAGGGAAATACATTTTGTTTATATAGTATAGAATGTTTTTCCTTTGCCTCCATTTTGGGAGAGCTGTGAACTCAGCTCATGCAGGGGCTGTTTGCTGAGATTTTGTAGTTTCATTCCTACTCCAACTTTTTGTCGGAAATTCTTTTCAGCTGTGCTTAGTGTGTCATGAGAGACTTCAGAATTTGTCTCCTCTTAATTAATTGAACAGCTTATTTTCTGATGCGTTATGTCTGCTGTTTTCTGCATGATTATGCTGGGTATTTTTTGACATCTCTATTTTTCCCCTTTCAAATCAATACAGCTGAAACAGGCCTTTTTTCAGGAATATCTCTCCGTTTGGGTACCGAGATATGCAGCCAACTTATTTTTCAGTGTTTAAATTCTTGTCTAACATGAAGACATGGGGTTTGGAATGGGGTTTTCCAGAGGCCAAGCAGCTCTTTTTCCAAACCTATCTTATATAAATTGGTTGCTTTACGTTCAGGGAGCACAGTCCATAGCCCTGTTTCTCTCTGGGTTACAGAGGTAAGACATCAATTATGGAGAAATAATCACAGAAGCACCCTGGCCTTACCAGCTGCCAAGTTATTCCTGCAAAGTGCTTTTTGTCTCCTCAACCCCTTTTGGTGCCCTGGTGAGAGCCACTCAGCCCCTTGCAGGATGAGCTCCTGCATCATTTCTGATCCCATCCTTGGCTCCTCTTAGTGGGGCTGGGCTTTAGCCCCCAGCGTGGAGTGGCATGGAGAGTTAGAGGGGTTAAAGGTGGGGAACATTCATGGGTTTGTGTTGCCTGCACCAAGGTAGGACTCTCCAGAGCTGCAAGTAATTGCTCTGAGAGGGCTTTGTAGCAGTCAGTTTGTGATATCAGTTAAGGAATGGTGGCTGTGGCTGTGGACGGGGTTGGGATTCCTCAGAAGGATGATTGAGCCTGACTAACAGAATTATTGTCACTTTGGCTTAGGGAGTATTTCACTTCTAAACTGTTACATTGCAAGTAATAAGCAAAACAATAGAGAAACCAGTCAGCACAGCATTCAGCTAGAATATTTTTTACTGCTTGAATTAATTACTCCATAGTTAGGTAGCTCTGTGATTTAATTTACATTCCTGAAAAACACCATTAAGACAGTCTGACTGGCTTAATTCATTTTCTCTGCTTCCACACACAGATCAACTTGACATCATTTCAATGGCTGAAACAACAATGATGCCTGAGGAAATTGAGCTTGAGATGGCAAAGATCCAGAGACTTCGGGAAGTCTTAGTCAGAAGAGAATCAGAACTCAGGTTTATGTAAGTATCAATCCTTCTGGGAAAACACTATGCAAAATTAATCAAAATAGGAAAGAATGGTATTTAGGAGACTTTTATCTGCTTGACATTTTAAAAGGGAGAAAGATAAAGAGCATCCCAGTTAGGTGAGCACTTACAAAATGCCTTTGGGAAATGATTTTTGTAGTTGCAAAGGAAATTACCACTTTTTTATTCAGCACCTTTTTTTAATTCAGCACCATTTGCAGAATATATAAAGCAGATCTCTTACTTACAAAAGGAAACTTTAGCAAAGTATGTGTCTATGCAGCATCTTTTCCTACCTGATTTCAGTCCTTTGTGGCAAGGATATTTGTCTGAACAAAATATCAACAGGTAGGGGATTTGAAGCTTTCACAGTCTAACCTAGTTCAGGCTTTATTCCTCCTTCATTAGTGGTCTTAGGCAGTTCATGTCACAAGAGAGCACACTGTGTTCTACACTAATAGCAGCCAAGATTTGACATTTGTTAAATGGAAGGCATTAAGTTATGAACACAAAACACTTTCTGATATATCAAATTAAATAGCAATATTCCAAGAGGGATTTTCAAAATTGCCAAAAAGGTCAGACATAGGAGCCTCGCTGAAGGTTCATGAATATTAATCCAGTTCTGATGGTGAAGGCAATATGGTTAATATTCCTAAATCATCAAATTTAGAAGATCAGAAATTATTCCTAAGAAGTGTATTATTTTGAAGTGTCCTCAGTCTGTGAGTATCTGAGGTCAGAAACAAATGCCTGTGCTGACAGGCCAAGAACTTCAGTAGCTCTAAAACCTGCTGAGCTCAGACCCTTGGCATTAATGAAGCTTCAGTAGCCTGAAAAAACTCACTGGCTTTCTGCTCATGTTAAAGTACAGGGAACTGGTCCTTTGACCCTTACACTGGGGTTAATTTTAGTGCCCTGACTTGCATTGCCAGAAGCTGGAAGCCTCACCCCTCTGCAAACAGCACAGACATCTGCCTTTGAGTATTATCCCAGAAGACTTCTGCCCAGAATCACTGCTTAGACACCTTTGGAATAAGGGCTGGTAGTAGTGGCACTGACCTTTAGTAATGCCTTTGTGGTACAAATAAAGTGAACAGGAAAGGTGTTGTCACTCCTGCTCCTGGTAGTCAAGTCACTGCTTGGTTATTGGTTTGTACATAAATTTAATCTGGAAGAAGCCTCATCATTGAAGCCTGCATTCTCTTGACATTTTCTATATCAAACAAAGCACTGAAATAAACTGCCCAGTGAATGAGAGCAATTGTTCTGTTTGTTCTGGTATTCAGTCTGTTCTTTTCATTTCCCCCATGCTCACCCTCTACTCTCTATTGCCTGGCAGGTGTTTGGGTAAGGGATTTAACACAGGAGAGCTTGCTTATTGAAAAGGGAATAGAACTGGAGTTCACTCTGTGCAAGTGTTCTCCTCCTGGGTTAGATCTCCTCCTCACACACTGCCTAGAGCTGCCCAGGAGCACTCCCAGCCTCTCCCTGGCACAGGCAGGAAAGCTCTTTGAGCATCAGCCTCCAGGAGGCTTGGCCCAAGGTCCTGGCAGAGGAGGCCCCAGTTTCTGTCTTTTCTAAGCCATGGAGAGCCACAGTCACAGACCCTCTCATTCCTTCAGCTGCAGCAGACCTAATGACCACTTTTCCAGGGATATTCACACAGCTTTCTAGCCCAGCTGCTCCCTGCTGTGTGGCAGAGTATTCTGCTCATTAATCCTTGAGGCAGTTAAATTCAGTTTGTGAATGCCACTGAATGAAATGGCCGTGTTGGTAATGCTACCCAAGTAATGCAGCAGCACCTGTTCTTTACTGCCTCTCATGCTGGATAGTTTACACTGACAGAAGGGCTTGGCTACATTTGTCTTCAAAGACAAATATCTTTTAATGACAAATGTACTTTAATGATCTATTGCTGAGACTAACAGCACAAGTCATTGTTACCTCAGTGGTCCAAGTTTTGTATTTGTTTCACTAAGAAATTACATAAACTCTAATTCATAGACATATTGTGGAAGACTTTCTATGTAGCCATATTTTTTTTTTTGTCGTTTGATTTCTGAAGTAATGAATTGCCAATATCCAAAGACCAGAAGTCTGTAAGTAGGTCATGAATTCTAGTAACTGATTTCTTCTGACAGGACTAGATTCCCCTGGGAATGACCTATACAACAACCAAAGGAAGCTGAGCCTCCTCAGCCAGGTTTAAGGCAGACTCAGCTTTGAACACTGCTAACGAGCAGCTCTACACCCACACTCAGACCACAGAGTGCCAGACCAGCTTTAATGAGAGCCACATCTCTTTAGCTCTTGCATCTGCTTTAGCTTTTCCTTTAATTAGAGCAAAAGGATAAAACACACACATAGTATTAGAGAAACTGTGTGGTATGTTTGTATTCCCTTCTTCGCCTTTCATGCTGTTAGCAACAGAATAGAAATTCTCTTGGGTTAAATTGGTATTTTTTTATAGTTCTTATGAAAGCATGAACACAATGAAACGATTCTGTAGCACTTGCACATCCAGGCACAGCTCACATTTCCAGCTACATTTTTTAAAGTAATGGTTCTTTCTTCTTGCTGTCTATCTGACTGATCTTTTTATTCACATGTAGCCAGATCCTAAAGCAGGAAAAGTACACTGTAGCTGTGCTTAAAGAAAGCAGTGCTCTGAAGCTGTGCTCAGAGTGTCCCCAGCCCTCAGGGTGCCTGTGGCTCCCACTGTCACAGGCACACACAGCTTGTCAGCTCTGCCTGCCCACACCAGCAGGTGCCACAGCTCTTCCCTGCGTTTAAAAATACTCACTCAAGAATAAGAAAACAAAACACTGCAAGCCAGACCTGCTGCTGATGGAAACCACAGCAAGCTCTTCCTCTGTCAGGTTTAATCCAGGGAAGGAATATGCTCTAAGGCTGCTAACTGAATTTACTGTTTTCCTTGAAGAAGATGCAAATGTGGCAGCCATGAAATAAGGGCATTAGGCAGAGAGCTGCTCTAGGTTATCAGCCATTAAAAACTCCCAACAAACCCAACTGAAAAAGAACCCTAGCAAGGTCTAGATGCTCAGTGGACATGGAGTTGTTTTGCATTTTTCACACTTCTGTGTGTGACCAAGGGAAAGCTGTTGCTGTTGATGTGTGAGACCATCAGTAAGGTAATGCTGTTTGTGGCAGCTGTGGTTTGTACAGCTCGTGTCTCTTCACACAACACCAGCTCTGCAAGAGGGAGTCCTTGGCATTGCATGGAGTCACAGAACAGTTTGGCTTGGAGGGGACCCACAGACTGGTGGACATGCACTAGTACCCATCAAAATTACTTTAAAATGCAGAAGATATCTTTATGAACTTGCTGCAATTTCACTGCCTCTCTCTACCAGCCCACAAATGATGTGCTGTCCCCAGTCCCACAGAGCAGCACATACTGGTTTTTAGTGACAGACCAAGGATTCACTCTCAGACAAGCACAGATATTTCTGTAGTCTGCCTATCACTGTATTAAAAAAAAACTTCCCCCAAATAGAGAAAAAACCATCTGTGAGAGCAGTGGAAACAGGTTTTACCCTGTTAAAAATGAAACAGAAAAAAATTTAAGCGAAGACCGTAAATATCTGTACTGTTTCAATACATGTGATTTTTCACACTTTTGTACTACTTTGCAGTCCTTTGTACACTCTTTGTCCTCTGCCTTGAAGAGAGAAGTGGAAATTCCTTACTGGTACACTAAACATAATGTAAGACCTCATTTCAGTAATTGAAAACTAAAGCATTTAAAGATGAAGTGTTGTTACACAAAGATACATTTAAACAGTGTGACTTTCTAGAACTCTGAAGTGAAGCAAAAATATACACTACAGAAGCTCTAACTGACATCTCTGATTTTCAAATCTGTAATAATTTTTATTACAAAACACAGCTTTTTAAATTCTGCTGCATGAAACTCAATAAAATTAGATGTGTGACAGCTTATTCTCAGCCTGTCCCCTGAAATTTTTTTATTTGAAAAGCAAGGAAAGCAGATGAACTCTTATCTATTTGCTATATATTACAGTGAGATTGTGGCAGCAGGCACAGACTTTCCCAGGCATTGTCCTGGGGAAGGCTGTGAGAAGATCAGAGAAAAGAATGAGAAACAATTCTTATTTCCACTTGTTGCACCTGCTGTTGTCACACGTGGAATGTGTCATGGAGATTTGTTTACCAAAGGCTGATTTCTTAATTGGACACTGGGCGGTGTTTGGATTGATTGACCAATTCGGTCAAAGCTGTATCGGACTGGCCGGAAGGGTTACTGAGTTTCTTAATAAGGATAGTATAATATATATGAGATGATATAATAAAGCAATTGATCAGCCTTCTGCAATCATGGAGTCAGTGCTAATTGTTCCCTGGCTGGGGGCCTGCGGCAACAGTGAAATAATTCATCCTGTAGTGTATACTTTATAAGAGGCCAGTTTTCTGATAATTCTTGTTTTTCTTTTTATCAATACAAAGAAACCAAAGAAAGCAAAATGAGCTGAAGCAATGGACTAACAGGTCATGTTTCCCAAACCATTGTGCCAATTGCAAGTCAGATATTAACCTTTGTAAATGTGTCCTTTGCGTTGCTCCTTATTTTTGTTTCCTCCTTGAAAAAAAAAAAGGAGGGCAGCTGAAAGCAGCTGTACTCTTCATACCCAGGAAATCCACATCACTTCTAGCTGAATAGCTGCTTGCTATGAAGAATTACCTGAAGTTTATGAGGAGACAATTTTCAGATTATAAAATCAAGCCTTCCTCAATTAGGTAATGCCACAATTTATATTGTACAATCATATTTTAGCTCAGGCAACCTCAGTCACAGCAGAGCAGATGCACTGTGATTTGGTCTGTAATTACATTATCAAATCCTATTTTTGTCTCAGGACCCTGCCTTGCTTGGTGCCCAGGATGGACCTCCTCAGGACATGTCCAGGTTATGTAGGAATTGTGGCTGTTTGTAGCATCTCTCCTTCGATGATACTGATACTATGAAATTTCATAAAATTATGCCAGGAGCTGTTGTGACTGTCTCCAGCCAGCCCAGGAAATGAAAATATACCTTGAAGCCATCATATGCTATCTCCAGCTCTTCTTGGTTTGTTTTTAGAATAGCTGAGAGCTCAGCATATATAGATATGAAGGAGAAAATATGTACAGAAAAGCATCAGTTACAGCCTGCCAGCATTCCCCTCCTTCGCTTCTCAGCTTCTCTCAGCTCCTTTCTTAAAACATTCTGTATAAAAAGAGCTTTGGGTCAAACTGTGAATGTTCAATCTGTCTGTGCTGTTGAGGAAAGCAAACACACCACTTCAGAACATGCACACTCTCTCTTCCTTTCTAATGCTCCTGTCCCACTTCCTTTTTTTTCGTTCCTGGTGAGATAACAGACCCAGAAGCTGCGGGAGCTGCTCGGGCAGCGTTCTGTGTGTCACACATTTAATGTGTTACTGCTGTGGATGTGTTTGGCTTCAGAAGCAGTTTAGGATTGCTGGGGGCATGGAAATCTACTGTGCTGAAAGACATGGTTGTAAAAATGGATGATGCATGTGTTAGCTCAGTTTAGCTGACAGGGAGAAGCAGCAAACCCTCAGACCTCTATGTGATACAGAGCAGATCAAAACTGAACTTCAAAATCATTTGTTGTGCAAAATTCATGCATTTTAAAATGCATGTTGGGACCCAGTAAATATTATTAGTAAAGGTGGGATCATATCACCAACAGTTACTCCTGTTCCTGTGGAAAGGCATGGAATTCTTATAAAACAGCATCCACTGTCACCATGAAACACAGTCTGTGGGAAATCTGCCAGTGCCTGATACTGCTGGCTTTCCAGATGGAAAGCAAAGCTTGAAGCCAGCTTTATTGGATGACCTTGAACTAAAACTGTGGAAGTTGCTTCCACCTGTGATAGCTGTCTTGGGATGATTATTTCTGCCATGTAGGTGATACTGAATGGCAGTTTTTTAATGTGTAGGGAATAGAAGATATTAAACATAAAGTCCTATTAGGTTGCTTTAGGCAATTACTGAAAACATTTTACTCATTCGACTTTTTTTTCATCTGTAAAAATGCTATAAATACCATGGTGTATTTGCTTAATGTCTGTGTGGTTTTTACATCACTAAACTAATACTGTGAAGAGGCCAAATTCACCTCCACACTGGCTCAAAACTAAAGTTAGTCATTGTCTTTGTACACTCTCACTACTCATTAGTAGATGACTGCCTCTTCTCCAGAGTGCTCAAAACATCTACATCATCCAAATTCTGCATAGTTCTATTCAGGATTTTAGACCATTTTACACTATTATGTTTGCTTACTTGAAATCCCAGACCTTGTGTGTAGAAAAGTTTGCTGCAACTTGACTTTGCAGTCCCACAGCTTCGTTAGCTGTCCAGAGCACATAATTTATCCCTAGTTTGTTTTTTAATTTTTTTCCTTGCTTCAAATCAGGCTTACTTTTCTTTACTTGTCTTTTTAACCTTTATCCTTCTCCTGGCTTGCAAAACCCCATAAATCCCTGTTGTCCTGCTGTGATATTGATGTACCCATTGCTGGGAGCAGTTGAGGTGGGATAGCCAGTAATGATCATTCTGGAGGGTATTGGGTGCAGTGGTAGAATCTCAAACTTAGGGCAAATTCATGGGAAAGATGTGAAGTCCATATTCCTTCTAAGAACAACAGGACAGCCACAGAGGTCAGATAGGAGTCTCACCTTTGTGTCAGTTGCACTATGCACAGCTCATTGGTATTCTAAATACAGAAATGTCTCTCTGCTGATTGCCTGCCTTAATGCAACCACTGCAAAGGGAAACAACACCAAAGCACACAAGAACTGCTGAGGTGAGAGGTTAATTCCCTTGGTGATGACAACCTTAAATAAACCAACTTAGAAATCCCATGTTTTAATTTGAGTGCAGTAAATCTAGTAGACACAAAGTGAGAATATGAAACAAACAGTCTTATAACTGGCTGAACTCAGAAAGTAATGCTGCAAAGTAACAGAAAAATGTGTTCATGGAGGGTTCCATTCTCAGGTGAGAAAAGGCAGCAGTAATTGCTGTCTTTGTATAAACAAAATTAATTTCAAATTTTGATTCTTTTTTGTACTAATAATTTAACACTCTTAAAATTTAAGTGTCTCACTAATGTGACATCAACTCTGATTTCTCAGTGGCTTTGTGCCTTGTGTGGCAACAGAGCCCCACACTGAGCATCACCCTGGGGAAGGGTGAGAGGGAGGGATAGTGAGTGGAAGGAGATAAAACAGGCTGTCAGAAGTGTGAATAATAGTGGAAACTCACTGGTTGTATTATTGCTAAGCAGGCATTCTGACTTTTGTTTTCTTGGGTGTGGCATTCACATTCTCTGGACAGAGAGACATAATTCTGTCTCTCAGGATTTTCCTGGAGAAGCACAGTGAGAAGAAGAGAAAACAATCTTTATCTCTGCTCCTGTGTTTTGCCCTGTGGAATGTGTTTGGAGATTGTTTACCTGCAGTGATTGCTTGGTTGGATTCTGGTGATGGTGTTTGGGGTCAATGACCAATGGGATCCAGCTGTGTTCGGGACGCTCAGCAGAGAGTCACGAGTTTGTTACTTAGTGATAGAAAGTAAGTATGATACAGTAAGTAAGTATGTATATCTCTTTAAATAGTATATTAATGTAATATAGTATAGTTTTAATAAAGCAAGTGTTCAGCACTTCTGATCTGGAGCCAGAGATCATTCATTCCTGTGATGGGTTCGCCTGTGTTATCGATACTTGGGTACTTTTGATTCTTTTGCTGCTCTTTTTTTCCTTTGTACTTTATGTTATCTGTTTTCTGTCATCTAAGGTTAAGTAGGAGTTCCCTTAGGACTGTTTGCTTCTGTGTTCAGCATCTGGTACTTTTCTCTGAGTTTTGCACCTTGCTGTTACTGCAGTGTAAATAAGTAACAGCAGCAAGACCAGGATTTTGTTCATGAATAGAGCTGTTGTTGTTGTCAGTGTTTTCTGATAAGATCCATCTTTTCATGGAAAGGAGCAATAAATCTTTTCTCCTTCACAGTTCTGAAATCTTAACAATACAGTATCACTTACTGTGATTTCCTTCCTTTTTTTTCCTTCCTGATTGTATTTTGCTCTCGGAACAGAGGATGGACTCGGGGAGGCTGTAGAGGAGGAGGCAGTTGTGTGATGATACATATTACTCAATAAATATAAATGTCAGGTTGTCAGCTTCATAAGATAAGGCACCAGTAGGAAAACCACCGAGCCCAGCTGTAAGATCCTGATACAGCCTGGTGTGGCACAGGCTCTTCTGCATGACAGGGTGAAGCTGTGGCTGTGACTGTGTCACACTGAGCTTTGCCTCCCAAGCACATTGCAAATAACCAGAGTCCTTGAGGAAATAATTAGGAAACTGCAAGCTGTGAAACAGCCCAAGGTGCTTTTGTAATGAAAGTTGTCAGATGGTCAAAGCTCAAGGTCTCTGAGAATAGGAACAGCATTTCTAGGGGACTGCCAAGGATGTCAGTGTGCCCACTGTAGGGCTGGGAACTCCTGTAAGGTCCAGCTCTGCCAAGTCTCCCAGTTCCTCACATGCAAGCCTGGAAGCCTCAAGAACATGAGTTCAGGAGAGAATTGCAAAGTTCTGGACTGTGCACTTTAAGCTAAAAGTACAGAGATCAGCTCTCCCAGAGGAAGGAGAATGCCTTAGTTCAGTTTGATCTCTCTGCAGACCCATCTCCTTTGCCCTGTTTGACAGCAAACCATCAACCCCAGAGGAAAACACAACATTATACTTTCAGATGTGTGATTGTAAAAATGGTGCATTAAAATACTCTGAAAGGAAAAGCAATTTTTTAGTGGTGTATAATGATAAACATCATTTGGAAAGTATTTAATTAATTGTAGACTTGGTAGTTGAGATGTTTTTGTCTTAGAAATAATTTTCATGATTGTCTCTGTTGGATAGCTATAAAAATAGTTCTTTAATAGAGAATTTTCTTTAAACAGCATTTTCTACATTGAATATGTGTTGTGGTTGTCACAAAATACTTTTAATAGAAGAAGGAGCAGCTTTGATCTTTGACCTTGTCATTTTTAATGCAGAAATTTAGCACTGTATTTCCAGATGTAACCTTTTATCCCAAACTGTTCTTCACTTCCCAGTTCTTGGCTACCTGTGCTCTGGTTTGCATGAGTGGAAGGTACAGGGGGTTGTCCCATCCCAGCACATCAGGCACACGTGGCACTCACAGATCCTGGCCCCCCTTTTAGACAGCTGAGCTTCCTCCAAGCAAGGATGTTCTGCAGTAAAGTGTCCCTCTTGCCCTGTGGTGTTTCACTGGTCCTTCTCACTAGTCTTCTGCTATAATTAGGAGAGTAACCAGTGAATTGAAAAGCCCTGGAAGGGACTGTCAGTGTTTAATTTTATACTAGAAACCTTTATATTCTTTTCAGCTGTGATAACAAATAGTTGCTTTTCTGGTTTTAAAATAAGAAAAGATCAAACATGAAGGCAAATGAAGAAGGAAATGTATCATTGATTCTGCTGGAGACAATGACAATGCACAGCCAGACCTAGAGTTTCCTCCTTCCTGTGCCTAACATCCAAAAATAGAACTACCAGAGCAGTTCAAATGAACCAGGCCCTATGCTTTTGTACAGAATCTTCTGTATGCTGCTGCAAAGGGCTGATACTTGTGAATTGAAATCTGGCTTCTCTACTGTCTATATGTTTTTAGACAAATTAACTTAGTCAATTTTTGCCACATGGAGAAATATTCCCCTCCACAGTGGGGCAATTTCAGGAAAACTCCTCTTGTTACTATTGATTCATGGCAGAACTTTGTAACTGGCAGAGGAGATGGCCAAGCTCAAGAGAATTGAGCAATGTCAGTGAAAATGAAAAACAGACAGCCTCTCTAGACACTGTTCTGAATTTATGTGAAATATACCTTAAATATGACCCTTCTGGGACCAAGGATTTCAAATGCCATCTTCAATTCTCTGAAACAATAGCTGAATTACCTTACTGTGCAACTTGTGGTTCAGTAGCTTCTATGCACTGTTCCTCCAGCAGAGAGCACCTTCAACAAGGAAAGTCAGACACACTTTGGTAGTGCAAGTTAATCCCAGGAGCTGTGATTTGTGAGCTGCCCTGCCAAGCAGGCTGGTCAGCAATCTGTTACCTTAATTGCCAGCTCTGTGTCCTGCAGCCCCAGCAGCACCAGGTGCTGAGCTAAATAACAGTGTGACAAGCACACACCATAATGACTCAAACAACGTGTTCTGGATTCATTACATGTTGCCTGTGATCTACAGATTTATAATTAGAAGATTTAAGTAACTAAGCCAAGCTGACAGGGACAAAAAGGAGTCCCTTTTGTCAAATGCAGAAGAGGAGCATCAGGTGGAGGTCGGTCTCTTCTCCCACATAACAAGCAACAAGGCAAGAGGAAATAGACTCAAATTGCACAGGGAAGGATTAGATTGGATATAAGGAATTTTTTTTTGACTGGAAGGGTGATCAGGCATTGTAACAGGCTGCCCAGGGCAGTGGTGGAGTCACCATCCCTGGAAGTGTTCCAAAGGCATGTACATGTGGCACTTGGGGATGTGGTGTCCTGGTGACCATGGCAGTGCTGAGGTAACTGTTGAACTCTATAATCTTAGAGGCATTTCCAGCCTTAACTGTTCAGTGATTCTATAAATTTATAGTGCTCTTGTAGTCCCAAGAACACTTTAACCATTGCAGATTCCCCACAGCTTTGGCAAAGCCATGAGCACCTGCAGTACCCAAAGGCAGCCTCCACTCATGTTGCTTGAGTCTGCAGCTTGACACCATCCCCATCTCTGTAGCAATTCTCTTTATTTCTACACACCTCTTTCCTTCAATCCCCCAAATTTCTCCATCACTACTGGTTGCTCTTGGCTGGTTTCAGCCTGCTCACTGGAGACACCACCAAGGAGATGCTCTTTTCATCCCTACATGGAGACCTTCAGTTACATAACCATGCCAGCTCGTGACTTAGCATGACACCTGATTCTCAGGCCAGCCCCTAGACTGGCACTATCAGTCTTCAGACACCTCAACAATTATAAGCATTTTACTCCTGGGGCAGGAATGTATTAAAACAGAACTAAAAATAATCTCAGTGCCTGCAAACCCTCCTGGAAGAGAGGGAAGGAAACCAGCAAACTCTGTCTACATTCCTTTTTTATCTTCAAGCACTTTAATCCAATAACAGAAAACAAAGGAAATCTCAGACCTCCTCTTATAGACATGCTAGAGGGAGCACAGATCTATTCCTAGCTTTGAAAGTCATTCAGCAAAGGCAGAAGCTCTCTAGACACACTGAACTGCTCTGCTCATCCTGAAATCAATGAAAATTATATTTGATGCTTATATAGTTGTTACTAATAGTTCTTACACTCAAATATGAAGTATTTCTCAGTCTTGTTGGCCATCTCTTTTTTTTTGGTTGACCCTTAAGGGGGGTGTTTAGTGATTTTTCTATGAGCTTTCACTATAATTTTTGCCTTTTTCCTATGCATGTCTCTAGATGGCACCTAGGTCTCACACTGGGGAATTCAGTTTTCTTCCTTGGCTGAGAAGGAGATAGAAAAATTCAGCTGTTGAGGAATAATTTCTACCGAAACAAAACAAAACAATTATTTTGTGTCTGGTACAGAATGTCTCTTTTTCAAAAGTCCTGCCTCCCATTTTCTTGCAGAGCCTCTGGGGCTTGCCAGGGCACAGCAGAATGGGAGGGCTCTGCATGCCCTGCTCCCCCTCTGCAGATGGTGCTCAGCAGAGGTGACTCATGCTGTCACCCCCTGGAGCACGGGGTGGCAATGACAGTGCTCAGGGCACTCTCCCCTGGTAGCTGGACCACAGAAACATGTAATGGGGCTGAGTCACTGTGCCAGGGCACTGCAGGCTCCCCGACCCACTTATTTTCCTGTCATTTTGTGCCATGTTTAGAAAATCTTCTGCTCCCGCTGTTTATTCATTATGAGGTTTGGTTTTTTGTTGTTTCTTTCTGGCAAACAGAGAGTCTGCTTGTAGGTTGTGATGATATAGCTTGAAATACCATGAGAGAAAGGACTAATATGTGCTTGTGTGCTATCTCCAAGCATGCAGAGGGGGGTCTGCAATAAGCCATCAAGAAAGAGAAAAGCAGAAGTGCAGACAGCGTGTCAGGAGCACACAAAAGCACACTGAGAATCCAGCCCTCGTTCAATACTGTTGCAATTACTCCAGGAATGGATCTGGGCTCCTAACCAGAGAAATGTTTTATCATTCTCATAACTCATGTGTTTAGGATTCCTGGGCAGACATTTAAAGCTCAGCTCTGGAGGAAAAACTGCTGTATTGTAACTGCTGTTTGCTTCACTGATGTTTTTTCTACAAGGTGAAAAGTGTTTTCACAGGGACTGGAAAGAATGTACCATGTTTTCCAGAGGAGAGAACCTCTCTAGGTTAGGGGACCCAAAGGAATTTTTTTCCTGTACTCTGCAGATTGCTGTTTTCCTTAAGATTTCCAAAAGCACTTTTTACCTCCTAAAGAGGTCTGACAGTAATACCAAGATGCCCTCAGCCCAACGCTGCTGACCATCCAGCTTCCAAATGAGAAATACACTGGGATTTTTTTTTTCCAGAAGGAGCATTAACTTCTTCTGGGACTCCTGTAACTACTCACATCCAACATCCAGAGCATGAGGGGGAAAAGAAAGGAAGGTTCATAGTGCCAGTACAGATTGAATGGCCTTCCAAGAGATTTCTTTTCCAGGAGTTCCTCTTCTTCCCTTTCCTTCAAGGGCAACAAGGGAACTCTTGCCCAGGGCAGCACCTGTTGCCCTGCATTCAGGATTATTTGCTAGCAGATGTGGGGTGTGCTTTACAGTTTCAGGGAACCATAGATCCTGCTTTCATTAAGTCAGATAGATGAAGCTTTGGCATGGTCCCATATGTCCTTCAGCCCTCCCTTTCATCATTTAACCTTGTTTTTTATTACTTTTTTCCTAATCAGCACTGTAGAGTGGATGAAACACAAAGGCTGTTTGACACAGATGGGAGGAAAGATGTTCCATGTGCTTAAGGGGATTGGTGCAGATGGTAGGTTCAGTTTTTGTCCACCAGCACAATGCACCAGCCTGCAGAACTGGGGCTCTGGAGAGGTCATCTGACTTATGACTTTTGGAACTCATGTGGTCACAGAGCTGTTACAGACCTAAAGTGCTTTGGCCACGGGTTTACTTCTCTGCTGTGTGTTACAAGGCAGGAACAAAGTTTAGGTCTCAGGACAAAGAGATGCTAAGAATGAACGTGGAGTACCAGCTGCGTGCTCTGCAGTCAGACTAAAGCCAGCCAAAATAATGGGGAGAAAGTGCAACTAAAGTTGCAACATGTGGCCAGTACCTTAGCCACAAGTTAGGCACAGGGACCATAGGGACTACTGAACATGAATGATCTTGCTCATCTGGAATATACTGCTGATGCTATTTTAAATTCCTGAAAATCCTCAGAGAAGAGCAGTGCCATTAGCTTTTTGGAGTTCATTAGCAAGGGCAGGGAGCCAAAGTGATATAGTAAAGTATTTTAATTAGTGTATTTCAGAGCTTCTCTGAATGAAGCCAAATCTTCTGAATCAGAAAAAAAAATCCTCTCTCTGTCCATTAGGGAGATCTCTTTTGTAAAAAAAGAGAAATTCACTGTTCTCTTTACTAGTTGAGAGTGTGGCCTGATATAATTTGAATACAGCAGTTCAATATTGAACATTTGTTGCCAAGAAACTGTCATCTTTGTTAGGCATGGTCATCTCAGTAGAGTGTATGAACATGACACCCAAAGTGCACGAGCACTGAATAGATGAGGAGCTCTGAGGCTTGCTCATATCCCAGCACATTTTGAATCCTGACTCTCCTGGGAGGACAGTGTTTAAGATTAATTGATAAAAGTAATTCCAGTACCATTTAGTGTGATGGATCTCAAGAGTAAAGCAGGCTTTGCTTGGGATGAGAGTGAATAATATGGGGAGCCTAAGTAAGAACATTCATCAGTAAAAACATCTCTGCCTCCAAGTGTCCTAAACACACAGAGCAAAGGACCATGCTGTAGTCCTGAGGCAAACATGCTGATCTTCCCAATAAAACCAAGTCTTACAAGACAGATGGGCAGTGAAAGAGCAGATCCCAGTGGAAGTGACAGGGGTACACAAAGAAGGAAAAGAGGTCAGCAATAAAGATTATTAGGAGAGGTATTTTCCAGTTGTATTTTGGGAGGAGAGGGGTAAAAAGGCAGCAGGAATAGCTGTCATAGCACAGTGAAAGTAGCAGAACAGGCAAGATGGAGTTAACCCAAGCAGCAAATAACAGAAGGATCAACATGTTTTACTAACAAGAGCAGAGCAGCTGAAGGACAGCTCCCTGCAGAGGCCTGCATTCCTTGCAGGAGAATAAAAGTTCTTGGGTTGTGATTAAAGTCTTATTTGTGCCAGAAACACCTACTTTTTCCACTCCTCACTTAATTCAATAATTTGGCTGCCCTGTCCTTTGGGGGCTCCCTCTCACGTACACACACACTTGAATCCCTCAGCCTTCCTCTCTGAAATGCCAAGGTGACAGCCCCTGCTCTGATGGCACTTCAGCTGCTCCAGGTGCTCAGGCAGCAGCCAACCCACCCCTCAGGCACAGGATTGTGAAAAACAGAGCTCAGAGATCCGTGGGCAAGGAGAGTGTTGGTGAGATCCAAGCTGAGAATGTACAGTTAATCACACAGGCTGGGTTTTGTGCTCTTCAGGGGGTGATCTCAAAATGAAAGCCCCAGATGCTGCCTTTGGAGCCAGCACCTGAGCCTTGGCTGCTTCTGTGGCTGAGGCACTGGAATAAAACCTGTGCCAGGAAGCCAATGCTGAAGGCTGCTGCCTTCCAGGGAATGATTCAGCCTGGCAGCTCTCAGGAGAAGCAGCAGTTTCAATGAGAACTGAAGGTGCAGTTTCTGTTAATGTCACTTTTTTTTTTTTTTAAGCTGTCTTGTGTGTCTTAACATTAATGGACTTTCTGCACATATCAGGGATTTGAAGCATTTAACATCAACCATGGAGGACATTCACCCAAGGCACAAAACCTCAAAAATAGATAAATGCTAAATTATGTCAGTATCCAGATCTCTGGTGTTAGAGCTGAATTATTAGTAGGGTCACAAAGAAAGCTGGTAGCACACCTGGCTGTGCCAAATAATCTGTCACCCTCTGCTGCCCCTTCCTGGGCTCTCTGCTGTTCTTGCTCTTTCCCTAGTGAAAACTCTTGCTGCAGTAAGTGCAATATAGCACACCTGTCTTTTCCCAGGACCATTTTGGATACAGGTGCCCACTCCAGAATGTTCTCTGATGTTCAAGAAAGTAAAAGCTATCTGAAATTATCCACAGTGACAGGTATGAACCTACACACAAATACAGCCAGTAAGTCAAGTAATCAAGGGCTCAAGAGTGTCAGGATCCCCTTTCAGGCTGACAGGTCCCAGGCAAGGCCAGGGTCATGTGCTGAGATGAGATCTGGCCAATCCCATCAACACAGAGTGGGGATTGCATGTCTGACCATGCTTTTTCTGTTTCTGCAGGATGGATGACATCCAGCTGTGCAAAGACATTATGAACCTTAAGCAGGAGCTGCAGAGTTTGGTAGCAATCCCAGGTAATGGCTGTCTCCACCCAGCATTAGGGTAACACCTGTGCTCCTGACACCATCCCCACCCATATCACCCACCCATGCCCCAACAATCAAAATCTCCTCCCCACAAGGTGGAGTTTCACATCTCTTTCCTCTAGTCCTCATTTTTAATTCCCATTTTCCTGCCCATCTCTAATCTCTGTCTCTAAATTTCTTTTCATGCTGTATTTCACTGCTCCCATGGCAGCAGCCCTGCAAATATCACTCAAACAAGGAGCACATTCCTTATTTCTTGCACTCCCTTGGCAATCTCAAGGGAACCAAGTGGCACAGAGATTGTCAGGCAGAAAAGACAAGTGCTGAGATACCAGAGACAGAAGAGGGAGAGGGGAAGGATTTATAACCATCACTGTGAATGTGATTGATTTTTTCCTTGCTACACCAATCCATTATCACACCTGTAGTTAAATCTGCCTTCTAGGATCAAGAAGAACAGGTTTCTACAAAAAGCAAGGCCCAAAACTCTGTTTTGTGTTTTGCCATAGATCTCTGCAAATTCACTGTTTGAAGGAGGGACAGAGCTGTGGGCAGTTCTGCAGTCCTTGGCTCTGAACTCCAGCTGCCATCTGTGAGGAATTCCACTTCACCACAGCTTTGCCATTTTAGATGATCCACAACAGCCCTACTCTGCTCAAGAAAAAAACAGACAGATCCTGCAAAACTCTCAGCAACTGCAGCAGGCCATTTACACCACATATTACTGCACAGCCTCCAGCACCCTGCAGAAATAATTTGCTTAACTGCTCCTGGCTTAACTATTAAGTCCAAGTTTTGACTATCCTTTGGTTATCCTCATTTTTTCTCCTCACACTTTATTGTGCAACTTTGAAGGACAACTTTGTTCTCAGAAAGGAGAAAGAAGGGCATTTGTGACATAGGAAAGAGATCTACTCTGAAACCACTCACTTTTAGCTGTGTAAAACCTTTGCCACATTTTGCACCTAACAGAAATAGATTAATATTTCTTACTTTTTCTTCCCTTATAGTTCTTAGTAGAGGTCACATTTTAAATTTTTAATAATAACACTGTTGGTTCATTATTCATTCAAATGGAAAGGATTACAAATCCTAGAAAGTGTCTGTGAATGATGCCCCTTGCCTCACTTTTCTGACCTGCAAGCTTTCCTGTCCAGACTTTGAACTAACAGCTAGGGTTAATCAGCTTTCATTCTTTGGATGTTTCTGCTGTTTGGGGTTTTTTTATCTTTTAGAAATGATTTTCCAGTCTCAAGGCCTCAAGCAGAGACCCACAGACAGCAGTTTCTCCTTAGAATTTCACAAAGCTTAGCAAACTTAAGAATCCAAGAGGTGAAGTTCCAGCAGCAGCATCTCCAGGCAGGGTCACAAGAGCTTGGTCTAACAAAGACAAAGCAGCTGCTGGCACTAAGTGCTGACACAGCATGTGCCTAACCTAGAAAAACACTCTCCAGAAATGGATTAATTCACAGGATCTCTACCACAATTTTCCTGTAAGAATAGAGATTTGTATAGAGACCTGCTCTTTGCTTTCAGTAGATATGGTATCAGTCTTTAGTGCACAGAATATGCAGTATTTTGCCACATATATTAATATTTTTAGTAGACAGTTTCCTGAAGGATATAATGGGAGAGCACATCTCAATTTAGGAAAAGGATAGATTGAAAGTAGAAAGTAGCTTCTATCTTCAGAAGTGAGGAGAGTCCTTGCTCCATAGTCATAACAGGCAAAGCAAGAAAAAGCAGCAACTTCTAAGCATTCTTTTTTTTAATCTGTACTAAAAACAATTGTTTTCAAGTGTCTGATTAATTTAGCTATTTAAAGTGTCTTATAACTTAAACCAGCAGACATAACACAGCTCAGATGCATCAGACTGCAGGCAGCTCACTCCTCCTCCCCCAGCTCTCTGAACACAGCTCTACTGCCCAAACCCCAAAATCTTGATTTAATACAAAGTGTCTTCATAGCTGATCAAAATTTTCAGCTTCTCAGAGAAATACATGAGCTTGGATTTGCCTCTGGCTTTCTCATCTCTGCTGCACTTGCAAGGTTTGAAGAGTTCTGTCTTAAACACATTTGCTTTATAGCCTGAAACGACAGCTCTGTAATCCCTAACATTTATGACTTTTAGTTTGCAACAGGCACATCTTTCATGCCACAAAAATTGTTGTTCACAGACAACCTAGCCATTCCAGACTGGCCAATTAACAAGGACATATATTAATTATTCAGATTTGTGAAGTACAGGGAAAATAATATTGCATTTATTTTTCCACGTTTTACAATTGATGCTATTTGTGGGGATTTGCAGCTCACCTGCCTTGTCAGAGTAGAAAAAAAAGTGTTGTTTTCAACAACCAAAGCTGTCTTGAAACACAGAGTTCCTTTTGGTGTGATCTCCTTTCCCCTGAGGTCAAATGGAGTTTGTACATTGGATTTTAACTAAGCATCTTGAACTATTTTCTTGCCAAAGCTCTTAAAAAAATTCCAAGCAATGTCTTGCAGAGTCATTGGGTATTAAAAGCAGGCTTAGCAAACCCCACAGAGCCTTCAGACCATTAAGCTGATCAGAGTCAACAGCAGCAAGTGAGGAGAGCAAAGAGGCAGTGACCCAGCTTGCTGGGGTTTTGGTGACTCAGTCTGGAAAACCATTGACTTCAATCAGCAGCTGATTCTCAGACATCTGCAACGTCCCACACCACCCCCTCACGGTCCCCAGAGTCCAAAGTAATACACTCTTTTCTCTTTTTTTGACCAGAAAAAGAAAAAACAAAGATGGAGAAGCAAAGAGAGGATGAACTGATTCAGAAGATTCATCGACTGGTTCAAAAAAGAGATTTTCTTGTAGATGATGCAGAGGTGGAGAGATTACGGTAAGAACCAACTTAGTGACATTCCACAAGCCTAATAATACAATAGATTAAATGACAAAATTTAAATCAACATTAATGGGAGAGAATTGGTCCTTCAAAACAACTTACCAAGTTAAAAGCCTCCTCTTCTTTCCATAGGAAAACCATTAAAATTAGGTTACTCTAATTCTGTGGCTCTTTATCCCATTAATGATTCAGTCATCTCATGAATAGCAGTGAGCTTTGGTCTCTTATTTCCCTATCAGAAACAGTCTGGGCATTTACCATTTAAAAGAAAAGGATTTATGCTGCTACCAGGGAATTCTCTTGGGATAAAAAGTAGACATGAAATGGAATTCTACAATGGGCATATTTGTAGACATCTAAAATCCTCCTTTTTTAATTATTCATGTTGTCAGGTTGATTACTACTGTTCCCATCTTGTCATAGCAAAACAACCCAAAAACCAACAAAAAACCCAAAACCAACTAAAAAGCACTCACCAGTACAGCCCTACCTAAGACATGAGCAGGTTCTCAAGGGTTTCATCTCTGTATTAGCCCAAAATTGCCAAGAAAGTTGTAGACTTCCTCAAAAGTTCACTTCCAGCACCTAAATTAATCTTTTATTTGAGATCAACACTCTACAGAGAGTCAGTTTTGCTCTTACTTCCCCCTCTTTCAGCAGTGAAGACTCAATCCATTTATCCAAAATGGCAATATCTCCTCCAACACATTGAAATTCTAAGCAAGCAGAGAGAGGATTTGGCAAAGCCTTTGCCAGTCCTGCAGCTGATCAAAGAGAGCTGGCCTGAGGCAGCAGCTGACAAGGAGCCTGAGCCAGAACTGAACCCAGAGCTCTCACTGAACCATGTGTGCAAATCACAAAAGCCTCAGCAGCAGTTTTCATTTAGGCAAATATTTTGCTTTTTAATAAGTGGCAAAATTGTTTCTAAAAATAGCAAAGGAATTAATTGTTTACTAGTGACTTGATCCTAGCTGCTCTAGCTTTTCCTGTCCCATTTAGAGAGAAAACTGTCATTCCTCTAACATTTATTTTCCTTCTTTCCACCAGGGAAAAAGAAGAAGACAGAGAGATGGCTGAGTTCCTCCGCACCAAGTTAAAACCCATCGACAAAGCAACACAGTCTCCTACCAGTGAGTTCCTAATCATTAAGAAAAAAACAAGAGCAAAAGGAAAAACTCCAAAGACAACTGATTGTAAGAGCATTTTCACAGGGCAGCCTCTGGCAAAAGCTAGGTGAAGCTAGCTAGATCACCTAGAAACAGCTCAGAGTGTCAGCAGCTGCTGGCCACTTAGACTTCAGATACCAAATTACCCCTTAAAGCTGAATTTCAGTCATCTATGGCCACCTCAGAATTGCTCTGTATGTTTTAAATATGCAAAGTATATTTGTATACACAGTGCCACAAGCTGCTTTTCTAAGCAGTTAGATTTTTATTAATAATTTTCCTATCTATTTCTGCAAAAATAATGGAAAAAAACCTCTTCAGGTCCATGCTGGAATATCTGAAACAAAGTTCACCTGCTTTACTGCAGTCAAGATGGAAACTAGAGAAAAGACTGCAAACTTCCACAGGTGACCCAAATTTCTTACATATTACCATCAGAAATAGGCTTTTGAATCACCCCAACCCAAATCACTTGTAGGCAGAATGGAAACACACTGGTTTCTGAGAGACAAGGTGGATTTCATGATGCCTCAGAAGCTTTTAGCTGCAGCTTTCAAACAGAACAGTCACAGCCACAGCAGGAGCTCTAGAAGTTCACAGATTGATTTTGCCCTGACTCAAGATGAGCTCTCAGGCAGAGAGTCAAGTGAGGGCAGTGCCCTTCTTAGAAAGGTCCACCAGCTGAAGAGGTTTGTATCAAACATTCTGCCATTTTGCACAGATCAAGATCTTGCTCAAGAGTTCCCAGAGGGACTGGAATGACCGTGAAGTTCAAGTGCAAGGTTGAGAAGAGACATTTTAAGATGCATCACTAATTATTTATACCCCTATAGTCACAGGGAGCATGACTCATCTCCCTTGTTAGTTTACTTTCTCATTGCTTTTAAATGCAGTTTTAAAGATAAAAATATTCTTTTCACCCTGAAAAATGAAAACCTACCTTTATCTTGTTTCCTTTATTACAACATCCAAGCCAATGAGAGAATAAATTCCAGCAATACTTTTGTTCTTCAGCTCCTTTCCTTGTTAGGAGTTAAACAGTGAAATGACTTTGTGAAAGGACCCATTTTCTGACCCCATGGCTGTGAAAAGGGACACCTGCCTTGAACCAGATGCAAGTTTACCCTCCCTTTGAGATGTATGGATTCTTTAGGTCCTCTTAACACCCTTCCCTAAGAGATAAGACTTTCTGAGCAGTTTCAAACCTATCAGCTCAGTCACCACCAAACTGTATTGTTCAAACTGGAGCTGAAAAATTCAGGGTGGGTGGAGAGAGGGCAGGAAAGGTTTGCCCCATTTAAGGCAGAAGTAAGAAGAAAGAGTTTGAGGAGCTCTTGGTTCTAATGGTGTCCTGTTTTGAACCTTGCAGGCAGCCCAGCAGAAAAGAAGGCAGAACCTCCTCCAAGCAAGCCCACCATTGCCAAAGCAGGGTTGGCAATTATTAAAGATTGTTGTGGGGCCACACAGTGCAACATCATGTAGAGCCCTGGGCTTCCCACCCTGCTTGTCTTTTCAATGTTTCCATTGAGTGGAACTGGATGGTGAGGGGAACCACCAGCGTCCTGCTGAGGGAGGCAAGAGCAGCTGGCACAAGTGTAATCTATGGACTGCACAATGGCAGGTTCTTCACTGTTGCATGGATCACTCTACACGCATGCCTAAAAACAAAAGAAATAAGAAATCTATATAGTGGCTGTCCAGGGACCAGAAGAGATCAGCAGTAGAGTCAACAAAAAACACCCCCGTGATACAGGTGAATGAAAAGGGGCTCTATTTAATCCAGTATGGTGTAAAACAGCAATTTTAATGGGCTCTAACTTTAGAAGAATATGTTGTACACTTTTCCCCCCGTGACAAACTGCACTCAAAAATTGCCAAATTCTCCTATTTTGGCTACTTTTCAGAACAAAAGCCACAAGTAGCAATGCTGTATACAGCACAACCAATAGAGGAAGCAACTGTAGGATAACTGATGTTGCATACAAAATACCAAACTTGTGTGATGTTCAACTACTTTGCTGTGGAGTTTCATTTCAAATTCTTCTTAAAGAATGAGATCAGTGACAAGGATGCTGCAAGTAGCCACAGATTTTTATATCCCATATGATATCCGAGTTACTCAAGTCAAATTAATATTGCTTGCACCAAGGGAAATAAATCCCTGGCAAAGCTTTAGCAAAGCACAGCTACAGTAATCTGCAAGTTGATGATGCAGTCCAAGGTTGTGTCACTTCTGTTTTAGATCTCCACCTCCCATGAAGTAAGAGAAATATTCACCTAGGGTTTTGTCCATTTTTACAAGCTACATGCAGCAGGAGATTACACATCACTGAGAGATTGCTGGGAGAAGAACAGAAGACAAAATTTAACTAATATTGAAACCATGCTTAAAACAAGTATTAATTGTATATTTTGTGACCACAAGAAATATAAACTATCCATAAAAAAGCATAGGAAGACACAAGACACCCAAGACAAATTGGCCACAAGACAAGTATACAAATACAGAAGTAGGTATTTGTGGCAGGAAGATCACATTCTGTAAAAAATGGGTTTAAAATTAAGGGAAATACAGAAATACTTGTCTGTTTTTCACCATTAAGTGTGTTTCTGGTCTCTATGCAGATTAAGCTTGTGGAATCTAATATCTTTATATTAGCTGTCAGTAGCTGGTTTGTCTGTGTGATGGTATTCCATATAAATGTACTGTGATAGGTGTAAATAGTAAAATAAACGTACATGGATCTAGTGTGACAATCTCAGGCTTAGAAATAACAAAAGATAGCAAAAAGTTCCTAAAATAATGTTTTGCAAAAGGAACTTCCATTTTGTGAAGCCAGCTAAGTGAAGTGTGTGCTTATATACCAAGGAACCACAGTATAGGAAAGGAGAAAAAATTAACAGCAGTTACCCCAAAAGCATAAACAGTTATTTTTTTAGAGAGAAAAAGTATCTTATTAAAGTTGAAGGCAATAGACACCATCTAAAGTAACTCAGACTATCCTTATACAAATAAAACCTAATCCCTAGCACTGACTGATTTGATGAAAAACACTTGCATTTCCAGAATAATTTCAGTATTGCAGACTCACTTGAGACAAAGAACCGATGTCACTAAATACCTTAAGTTTTAAGGATCAAAGAGGAAAAAACACAAAAGGTTTCCACTGAGACATGAAGCACTTTAATTACTTTGACCAAAGATGCAGGAAAGAGAACAAAGGCTGACTCTCATGTATGATTATTGTATCCTTGTTGAAACATACAACACCACACCGAGCTCTGTAGCTGTCACAATCTGTACCTGGTGTGGGCTGCACTCTGCATGGCACCTGTGTACATTTACACAGTTATGGGGAAAACTGCTTTTAGGGGAGAAAATACACATTGGAGGGAAAGAAACACCCATTGGCTCTTGTAAAATTCCACAGGCTCTTGCTGGTACCCAGTTAAGACATCAGGAATTGTCAGTGTCTAAAGGCAAGAGGCAGATGTTCAGTGTCATTAATAAAGGCAAATGGGAGTCAGGGAAAAAGCTGTAGTGAAGCACCAAACTTTAAACCCTAGGAGGATCAGCTGTGAATGCCACTAATAAAGGGCCCAGAGGGACTTTGCACATGTTTTTTAAGGCCCAAGGTGACTTCTGCACATGAGTGTTTAGCCAGGCTGTGCTGATGATTGGGGTGATCCCTACAGGCTGCACAGAATCCACAGGCACCCGGGAATAAAGTGAAGTGAGTGCAATGTAGGTTTCCATGAAAAAATTTCATTAGCAAGAAACAGACATTCCTGGGAAGCAACATTCATGACCAGGCTACAGAGCAATTTCTTTTAATTAAAACCAAGAAGAAACACAGCAAGTAGGAATGTGCAATATTCTTAAGTTAAGCACTGGCAGCCAGTGCCCCCAAGGGACTTGAACTCTAGCAGTGTTAATGAGAGTGAACTTCATTTTCAGAAGTTCTAGCTTGGCTCAGCTGGAAGGTTTTCTGTATGCCAGTTTTTGTTTTTAATTAGCAAATGCTTCATTTCTGTGTTTATTTGGGTGGGTTTGAAAAGCTTGCCTGCAGTGCACAAGTGGTTCCTTCAGAAGTGGGTCAGTGATGCTGCTTAGCAATAAAGTCCTGGATTTTTAAAACTGTAAGGTCAGATTCTCAACTGTGTTCAACACTGGTTTACTGTTGCCTATTTAGAACACAGCAGAGCCCTTATGGCTGATGTCAAAGCTAATGGCTGCAATTAAACAAATTAAACTTAGGAAGGAAGTGTAAAAATCTTGACCCTTATGTTTAAAAACCAGACTAAATCACTGAATATCCCAGGGGGGCTTTGTAACCTCCATGATCCTGTGAGCATGACACACTATACAATCCCCATATATAAAATCAGCAGAGTATCAGACAAGTATCTTTAGGTGACTATGTGGAGTAACTGGCATCGTTTCAGAGTTGATTTTCAGATATCAGTCACTGTCAGCAGAGAGGGACACTGATGGAAGCACCCGATATCTCTTCTGGAAATCCTGGCTATTGATCACTTCAGAAAGAAGGCAAGGCATTGGGAAAGGAAGAGTGTGTGGAAGAATGTGTAAGGTGGATTTGACACACTCTGGTAAACATGACTGTGTTCAGGAAAGGATCTTGGTCTGCTGAGCAAAACAAAAATGCTGAAGTGCTATTTGTACAAATCACCAATTCCACCAGCAAATGGTTCTCTTGTACCTTCCCCTAGACCTACTGAATCTCTTCCAAGTTAAACATATTTCCAAATAAACTAAGCTGCTGTGTTATACTAAGCCTTTGTTCCTGTTACTGAGGGAAAAGTTGGTTGTGGAGTGGAATGGGATGCACTTCCTGTGCTGCTACACTTCTCAAAAAGAATAAGGTTACTATTCTGCACAAAAGGAGTAATGCTGAGGGGTAAGTTTGAGATGCTACTGAAATAAACGATTTTCTCACTGAATAAAGAAAACCCACCAAAAAAGCCAATGTCATTATGCTCTAAGATGACTTTGGAACCTCACTACAGCCCAGAGCCTGCACAGATTAGAGACAGTTCCCAGCCCTACACTGAGAATATAAGGGTCCCAACTCATCTGAGTATCAGAACTGCCAAGCCAAGAGAGCTGTGGTGTTATTGAAATGAACAAAAAATCCTCCTTCACCCCAGTATAAATGCTACCATTGTTATTGAAGTGCATCTTATTTCTCATGATCCCATCCATCCTATAAACAGCCAGGCAAGCAGGCTGCTTTCAAACAGGATCATACCAAAAATATTACCTAAAGGCCAAAACTTCCTCTCCCTTCCATGTGCACACAACACTCCTCATGGGATGCTGAGAACACCTCAGCAGCTGAGCCTGGATCCTGACAGCTTCAGCAGCAACCTGGTCTCAGATGAGTAAGGAAGGAGGTGTCTCACAGGAGATCTCCCCTCACATTTAAGTTTGCTTTCTTGTTCCTTAATGAGAGGCAGTTTTCTGCAACAACACTTCACGGGAGACTGAAAGAATTGTGGTAAGACACCAAGAGATGTTTAAACTGGTACCTAAAAAGTGAATCTCATCAGTCACAGAGATCAGTGGATTTTAACAGGCTTGATCACAAAACCAGAGGAGATGACTGCAGCTAGTATCAAGTTTCTTGTAGCCAATTACCTCATCCCAGCTACACCAACAGAAGAGTTTGTTGTTTTTCTCCTTCATAACACAGGCAGGATGCAATTCTTCATATTTGAATTCAGTAACTGAAAGACTTGAAACTTGAGCCATGGCATGACACAACAGTGCTTTGACAGCCATGTCAAAACATGCACAATAACATCCTGAAGCTGCATTTCAGACATTTCTTGTAAAATGGCATTCTCTATTTAGATCAATCTGCTTTCTGTAGCATACATCTAGCACTACAAGCCATTTTAATAATCACTTGCATTAGGATTTTTTCCTGTCTTTATCCACCTAAGTAATACTAAACAAAAATAGTCATACAGGAAGGAATACAGCATTTAAAGTGATGCTTACTAGGAAAATGCTATTAATAGGAGCTAAACCATAGCTCACCATACAACTAGACTGTCCTGTTACATTATGGCAAGCAAAATAAGCCATATTAATTTTAGAAAAAAAATGAAAGCTATTTCCATCACCACCTTTTTACTAACTTAAAACAGATGGCTTAACATAAAATGAGAAGAAAAGAAGTGGGAATGTTTGCAGCACAGAACCAAAGCAGTATTTTAAATCAAACTCATCTTTTGAAGGTTATCACATACCAGGTGCTATGAGGGATTTTACTCATTCATTTACTTAAAAACATTCACAACTACTGAAAAATGAAATTACAGAGTGGTGATTATAGGGTTTGTGGTGCTGCTCTAGGAAGTTTTTATAAACCACCTGTTCCTCCTTTCAAAGAGGAATATTCATTATTTCCTCTTGGAAATAATGAATAAATAAATATTAAATTACATTCAATACATATTAAATTAAATAAATAAATATTACATTGTTTATGAAGAATTTCCCACTAAGTTCTTTAGGTAGTTACTTTAAAATTGTTTAGTGAACAAGTAGTCTGTAAGGTCAAGTGATTGCTTATCTGCAACAGGCCTGACATGTATTCCAGCAGACTCCACTTAACAGCTCTGTTGAGTGAGAGTAAGTCACAAAACAAAAACCAAAAAACCCCCAAAAAAAGAGAAAGTCAGGAACAGCTCATCATGGTCTTTACTTTTTTTCATGAAGCTGTGAGATGACAAAACAGTTCAGTTTAGTTGCATTTTTCTGTTTTGTTAAGATTTTGAATTTCAAAACACTCCAGTGAAAGAAATTTGCCATATTTGTAGCTCCTGAATAATTACCATCTTCAAGCTGGAAAAAGCTATTATAACTCAAAAGTGACTCATTAACTTTATTAATGTTCACATGACCTTAGTTGCAACAATTTTAACATATCAAAGGGAGACACACTGAGGAGGAACACCTGACATCCACCTGCTGACTTTACACCCCTTTCTCCATTTTTTCTCTTTAGCATGATAAATAGCACAGCTTCTTTTCAAAATAAACCCTACACATGAGCTTGCATGGAGAGCAGTAAGAGACACTGACTGCATCTGCAAACAGCTCAATTGCAAAAACTGGGCAAAGCCTCAATCTCCAGAATTTATGGTGTTTCTTTAGTCTTCCCTAAACCCCAGCTCCCTGTTCTGTCTCAATAATTAAATTTAACATGACACAGCAAGTTAAGTATTCTAGGGCAGGTTGGTTTGTTTTTTGGTTGGTTTTTTTTTCCCCCCACAGGTCTTGAGACATGGACAAGAGTTATGCTTGCTTGAAAATTTTATTGACAACTGTTTGGTCCCAACACACAAAACAGCACTTGAGCCACAAAAGAAAGTGTCCAAACAAAGTAGACAGCTAAGAAAAGAAGTCTTTCTTCTCTCTCCCATTCCAAGGAAAAAAATAGTGCATAAATTGAGGGCTTCAGTGACATTTTTTCTTTTAAACAAACATGAATCTGAAGTAGTACATTTATTTGCTAAATTAAAGAATTTCATGGTTGCAATGCTTTTAAATCTGTAAGTCACATCATTCATTTAACCCTTTGGATAAAAAAATATATTGCAATTCAATTAGCTATTTTGTTACACTATGAACACAACTTCTCAAAAGTATTATTCTATTACTTTCAAACAGCAATTTCAGCAGAATCACACATGAATCCAGATAAGATATGCTGACCTCCATATGTGGTATAACCACCACATTACTTGGATAAACACCATATTTTCCTCTGAAGCAAAAACCTGGTTTTCTTTAGTACTCCAAATGACTTGTAGCTGCATCTCATGGAAATACTATTTCAGGCTGGTCTCTTCTCCCATGCATGCTTTTCTGAAACAAAGATCTAGACTGACCACTGTCAACCTTACCTTATCAAAGTTAAGGTGAAAGCAGATTTTCTTGCATTTAAGTCACTAAAAGCATTCCAAGAAAACTTACTTCTAAATTTCTTCTTCTATAGCAGTATGTCTGTGGAGGTTTACTGTGGACTCAAAATACTGTGCCATAATGCTCAGAAAAACGTCCCAGTGTTTCTTTGCACTTACAATGGCTATAAACTCACTACTGGTAATACTTGCCTAAATATAAAAGATTTTATAACAAAATCTGACTAGTAAAATTCTGTCCATAGCCATTGTTCAGTGGCATTTCCTGCTGCTGGCTGAAGAATTAGAGCCTGTGTTCCATCTCTTGCATATTACAATAGAATCCATCTAAAAAAATACTCAGTTGGCCAGTGGAAAACTTCTAGTATAGGTTCTTTCAATACTACAAGCATTTGTTTGCTGCCTGGCAAATACAACCCATTGTAAATGCCATGGTTACCCAGAATGGGTAGAAAGTCTCACACACTGGACAGTTCTGCTAACTAGAGTTAAGGTCATCCACTGACTTAGCCTCTCTCCCAAAGCTGGCCCTTGCAAAAGCCAACACAAGATACCACAAATCCAAAAAGCTGCCAACACTAGGAGTAAGTCTTAGAATAAAAACAGACACAGCTAAAAGACAGCACATCAAAGAAGGAGCTTCCCATCTACTGAACATGCTTAAAAATAGAAAACAAGGTTAAGCAGAACAACCTTAGCATTTCCACATGTAGCTAGAACTTTCCTTACAGGTGGAAATAGCATCAATGCCTTCCATCACCAGCCATTTTAATAAGACCTGCTCCATTATCTGTAATTTATGCATTAGATGCATATTTCAGAATCTTCCTAACTTCATTTCTAGACACAATGAAAATGTGTGTGTCTGTATCTTACACTCATGACATCAAGACAGTCTTTTCCTTAACCAAACCCATGCCAGACAAACTAAATATGAGGGAAGCATAAGCATCAGTGTCCTAGAAAGCTCCTAAATGGAACTGTAAGCTACAGCAAAAACACATTTAAAACAAGTTTTACACAAGACCCACAGCCTCCTACAGACATCTTTAGATAAGCATTTCCAAGGCAGTTACAAGTCATCTGAAAGGTCAGAGAACAAGTTTCCCCTCTGGAGGACAATCAGCTCCCCTCACTCTTGTCATCCCAGGTCAGCGAGTTAAAATTTCTCAACAGGCTTTTGAAAGACAAATCATGCATTTCATTAATACTGTCTGAAACAATACCAGTAAGCAACAGCCTATAGAATACAATATGCTACATGTATGATTACATCACCAACAAGGCTTAAAGAAAATAAAATCTGTTCCATGTTTGTTGAATTAATATTTTGCTTTTACTGAACACATTTATGAAAAACTGTAAAATTTAAGAATAATTTAACAAATGCCAGATTTTTTTTCAAAATAATAGAAAAAAATCTGCTCTGATAACAGCTGTGTTCAGTGTAAAAGGAACAAAATCTTCACAGAATACATTAAATACAAATTAATTCCTCTAGGTTTTCCATTAAAATACACATGGGCTAGCAAACAGCTTGACTTTGTGCACAGTCCATAGGTATTTGTCTTTCACACTAAAAAGAAAGAGTTAAAGCTTGGTTACAGGTGCAAGTGAGAAGTTTGCTGCCAATTTGACCTTGTTTTTGTGTTGCTTTTTGGCTGGGCTGTCCGTTGCTTCTTTGTTTACTTGGATTTCAGAGGACTGACAGGGAGGCACTGAAGCATTCTCTGTGGTGTCAGACACCACAGAACCAGAGATCAGCTTCTCTTGAGCTGTGGTAACAATTGTCTGTTTTTCTTCTTCTGTTAAAATCATTATCTCTAAAACAAATAAGACAACTCAATTTACTGATGCTCTTTTTTTTTAAAAAAATACTATTTCTCTGCTGTTAGGCAATAAAATACTCAAAGAGAATTCATCAGCCTGATTTGAAGCAACAAAGGGAGGCAAACTTACCTGGGAGGGGTGCAGGGCGTTCCTCAAACTGAATGAGGTCTGCAGACTCAAGAACCACGGGATCAGGTCTCAGCTGGGGGGATGGCAGGCAGGAAGGTACTGGCTCACACAGGAGATCAACAGGAGATGTGTTTGTGAGGCAAAGAAGTTCTTGTTCTGTTTGATTAGAAACTACAAAAATAAGGGAACATCTTTCAGAGCATATGTAAGCTGTGATGGTGTCACTACTGTCACAGGTAAATGTAAAGTCTCCAGATGCAAATCTGAGGATTTCAGAACTATGCTCTGTTTGAAATACTAACACCAACCTAATTTAATTAATGCTAATTAATCTCAGATTCACTTGCTGCATCAAGAGCATCTAAGTAAATTCTCATCAGAATACAGGAGACACTGCTAGCAGAAGCTGCTGCTGACCCCCTCTCTCATTAGCTTCATGTCCATCCACTTAAATTTTCACCAAATTCACTAATGCTGCTTCCCTGGGAAGCAGTACCGAGAAGTCCTCTCCCTGTATACACACACACACATTTATGGACTAGCAGCTCAGAACACAAGCCTAACCACAAACTCAGAGATAAGTTCAACAAGCTTTCAAGCCAAAATGCATATTTACACAAGTTCAGATTTACTAACTCACCTTTCCCCATGCTGCTTCAATTACTCTGCTTATTTCCCCTAAGACAATAAATTCCTTATATAAACCAATTTTGCATTACCATTGCTAGGCCCTCCTAGATTTAGTTCCATTGAGGAAGTGGATCCTTGGGTCTCCATAATATGTCCATTATTGTCAGCAAGTTGATTTCCATGATCATCTACATGATCAGCAGGGGGAAAACTAGGTGAGCTAAAACGAGCTACAAAAAGGCAAGTTAATTTGGTTAGTTAAGCTGCCTCTTAAAAAATATAAAAGAAAACTAAGATACTACTCAAAATTGAAATGGCTTACTTTTCATATCATTCTTCAGGACTACAATTCTCTTATGGCCATGTCCTTTAATCCAGACCACCTATTAAAAAGGAAGCAGAACTGAACATCAGCACATGCTAAGCTCAAAGCATTTGCTCACTGCCTTTCATCCAGCTTTGCACTGACATGATTTCCAACAGCAAACTAAAGCACATTGCTAATTGGTACTACACTACTCAAGTAAAGGCTCAAAGTAATTGTTACCAAAGGCAAACTATAGTGCCAGAAAGTATACTAAATAAACATGAATGAAACTAAATGTTTAAACATGGACCTGAAAAATTCATTTTTGTCACTCTTCAGAAAGATTGGCTTACTTAAAGGAAATACTATAGCCACAAACTATGTCACAGAGCACTCAGGATATGTGGATGACAAGAACATGGCACTTCTGACAAGGTCCCAGAATTCTTCACTCCCAAACCCAATAACGCACACTGATCAAAATGAAGGCTCAGTACTGTACAACCATTCATTCACACAGACAGAAAATCAATTCTCTCACTCAGAGATGCCAGGGATGTTTACAGCCTTACAAGGAACAATTCTTAAGCAAAATTCCATGAAGACATGTATGCTGGTTCATTTTCTTTTCCTGACTTCTCAGAAGTGTATTAAAAATATAACTGGTATAAGCTTCTCTGAAGAAGGTAATTGTTCCAGTAAGTCACCCCAACTAACAGAAACTGTGGTTGTATAACTACTTTTAAACCATGCAGAAATCTCTATGTAATTGTGCAAAAGCAAGTTCTTCACACCTGTGGAATTGCTCCCAAGAGCTCTTCTAAATTATTGCATCCATAAGCTTTAGGCTGCAGCACTTCTCCTGTGTATTTGCTGTATGCTACTGGGAACTCATGAAGAAAAATTTGCTGATAATGGTAGGTGTGAAGCAAGGACCTCACATTCTTTGCAAAAACATACAGATTTGTAAGCTTGACATATTCTTCTGCTGCACCATTGGTAAAAACCTAGCAGAAAAAGAAAAAAAAGGAGAAAGAATTAGAGCACACACTTCCATAGCCTCTAGGCACAATGGCTTTTCAAACATATCAGAAAGGCAAGAGCTTACACACCTCAACCAAGTAAGGCAGACTCTTCAGAAGTTCAGTTAAGGTCATAAATCCATATTCACATGGATTAAGTGAAGTACTGTGAACTGTTTCATAATGTTGCTTAAGCTGCTCAACTGAGAGCAAGGATGTTCCATCCCAGGACATCAGCAAGACCAGCAACTGGGCAGTCAGAGTGCGCAGAGATTTTCTATTTATCAGCTGAATTTGCTTGCCAGATTCTGTGTCAACCACCTGGAAAAGTTTATTGGGAAAGAAGTTAGGGACACAGAAGAGACTGGATTAAAAATAAGATGTATAGCTGGGGTTTATTTGAGCATAGCTGTATCTGATATTCCCCTAGACAAAGACACACAAAATCAAGCACCCTATTACATGGAAATATTGACTTTAAATATACAAAACCTATACAGCTGTGCAGCAGTTTCTGTCCACTGGTAGGTATGATTTTACTCTTTGTTACAAGCCAGTTGGTCCTAACTGAGCTCCAGCCTAACACCAGCTGCTAAGTCAACAAAACTGGAGCAACTAAACCAATGTGCCCACGTCCATGTAATTGCAACCTCTCTTTTCCAATGGCATAGGAGACCCTCTATGTATTTATGTTCAGCATCAAAGTCTCAAACCATAGCTAAAAAAAGAAAAAAGTAAAGGAATTGAAAGCATTAGAAGACTGAAAACTACTACAGTTAGCAGAAAACTTTTTCATATGTCTAAGTCAGGTGGGTGGAAAAACCAATTTGTACTGCTAAAATAAGTACTAGAATAGAATCTTCTACCTACTATTTGCTAAATAAACATGAGTATTCCCAGAGAATGCTGCAAGGTCACAAATGAACAAAGAGAACATCATAAGAATATAGAAACTACATTTAAAACCCTTCTGGAATTTCCCCTTCCTGACTTAACGCTGTACTCCAGAAACAACATTTCATTACAGGTACTGAACCACGTCCTGTGAGACGGAAAAAACTCCTTAACACAACCTTCCCCACGTTCCAGAGGGATAACAGCCAGGGCCCAAGGGTTACCTTCACAACGTGGCAGAGCTTCTGCATGAGGGCTGGCACAGAGCTGACGTCGAAGTCGTGCAGGCGCAGGGCGTAGCCGAAGGTCCTGCTGTACTCGGGCAGCAGGTCAGCCAGCGGCAGGGAATTGTCCTTCTGCGCCCGCAGCAGCTTCACAAACTGGGCAGCCACTGCCTTCACCTGCTCCACCTCTGTCAGCGTGAGGATCTTCTCCTCCCCACACTCCAGCACCTACAGAACACAAGTGACACTTTGCTGAGGTGATTGATGCAGTCTGGATGAACAAAGTGTAAGCTGCAGCTCAAACTTGGTGCCTGCAGGCAGGGATTTGCTGTGCACCAGGACTCTGCCACCTGAAAAGCTGTTTGTACAGCAAGCAAAACTGTGCAACACCTGAAATATAACAAAACAAGCAGCAGAACTACTAACTTTTTTAAAACAAACTGAACACAATTATAATAAAACTTAGCTCCAATTTTGAGACACTGAATTTTGTTTGAATTTGTTAACAAAGAGTCTCCTGAATGTGCTCAAAACCATGGACCATTTTACCAAAATAGCATTAAGATTTTCTTAAATACAGCTGTCTAAACATTACAGGTGCAGAGTTTATAACTCATACTAAGGTTTATGAGAAATATAACCCCTGCTGAAACAGCTGACTTTCCAGAAAAATGCTTCAGTCCAGCTTATGATTTTGAACTTACAAGTAAGACATCTGGTATGGCTTCAAAGAGTTCAAGTAGTTTTGTAAACCCATAGTAAGCGAGTTTGCACTGGCGCCCAAAGTGGTGGTGGTAACAAGGAATAAATTTATTGAAGGGCATTCGAAAATGGGGCTGGTGCCGCAGCAGATCCACCACCTCCTTGGAAAACTGCTTGGTTCTTTCAATTTCCTCCTGGGTACGTTCTAAAATAGAAAAATAACAAAGCAAGAGCTACATCCCAACACGCTTATGAAATGCAACAGAATACAGTAAGCAAACACAGTGGCCGGCTTTCAGCATGATCATATATTATGCCAAGTCACTTTTTTCTTCTACCACTGAGACCTCTACTAGGCTTACAAGTTTAAAAGTCAAAAATAGTCAGGTTAACAGGCCTTTAGGTTTTTAAATGGCCAAATATGTTGGTGTTTTTTCCTGTATGGAAACAATCCACTGTCTGATCATTCCACAGAAAGCATCACTACATGCAGAAGTAGTAACATTATTTTATGTTTTCTGCCACCTGTTTTCCTGTCTGTTCTATTTTAAGTGTTCAGAGAATGACGTTCTTGATTTGCTGGAACTTAGCAACTTTAGTTATAAAAGGTAGAAACACAATTATAAAAAAATCCAAGTCACTCCTACACGCTTGAGTAACTAAAGCTTCAGAACAGTCAAAGAGCAACCTATTTAGAAACAGCACAAGAAACTTTCATGGACATACCTCTTTTAGGAATACAAATCACCATTTCATTGTCTTGCTGTGACAAACAGATGGTTGTATCTGGAATTTCTGATATAATATCAGCCAGTTCACACACTCCATACTCAGTAACATCCCAATCCTTAGAGAAACACCTGAAAGTTTCAAAAAATTTTGTGTAATACAAGTATTAATGCATGCTGTGTAGGCAAAAAATACTTTTTTTGGCAAGTTGAGAAAGTAAGCCTCAAATCCTAAAAAACATAAAGATAATTTCCACATTAGCAGTGATACCATCCTGGGAAACAAAGGGAAACTACAAGTCCATTCTAGCCAGAGAAGTAAGACTTACTGTCATGTGAACAATCAGTGTAACAAAGAGCTGTACATGTCAACCAGTGCTTTTAAGTGCTTTAGGAAAAATGTAATTGTGCTGTGCATAAAGCTCCAGCTGGCTGCACTTCTAATACTCTGTATTTGCTTAATAGTTACAGTCATACGCTCTTTTAAAGAAAAACAGGTCTCAACAGAGACCATCTCCTTGAAAACATCATATTAAAGCCTCCCAATGCTGTGTAATATTAAAATGCATTTTACTCTTTCCACTTCTCCCAGCAAAATCTCTCAGGAGTAAGAACACTTTACAAACACTCTTATTCAACAAGTGGCCAGTGCTGACTCTACATTAAGTAGATTTATAAACAACCAATAATGAATTTTTGCCAAGAGTGGAAATAGGAAAGTGCATCCCCAAGAAGGAGCTGTTGGCACACAATTTACAACAGCACACACATAAAGGTAGATTCACAGGTAGCTCCAAGATGCCATGGTTTGTTTAAAGTTTTGCACAAAACTGTTACTAAAACTATCACTTTCCATCTTCCTATTAAAGAAAGCATCAATCTTGGTTCTTTAAAACACCCAAATAAAACCCTACTTTTTAGGATGCTAGCACAGAAGGTTCCAGATTATTACTACTAATTAATTCCAGATTATTATTACTCCTAATTTTTGCCACTGCTAGATCCAGTTAAAGTAGTAAAAGTAACTCCTGGCAGTTTATATTCATTTTATATTTCCTTCTGAAGAAAGCCTAAGTTAAGTTTTTCCTTTACTGTTCATGTTAATGTGCCATGACCTACTTGCTTAAATCCCATGCTGCAGTCATGGCTTCAATGAGAACTAATGAAATACAATGACCCATTTCCAACCCCAATGAAATTACATGAACCTAAAGTACTAAAGAAAGGAATAAAATATGGCAGAGAGCTTTTAATTTTTATTTTCATTGGAAGTGTGAACTTCCACATTGCAATGAAAAGGCAATGTAGTCACCACAGTTTTGTTTTGAGATTTTACGTGCTCACTCCTCTTGCACTAGGTATTAAAATCACCATTAATAGACAGGCCCTGCACAGTTTCATTAGGGTAACTTACCAGTGATAAGCCTGCAAGAATTCCCTCACAATAACTTGCTTGCTGGCCTGGGACTTGAGCAGCTTCAGTAAATCTTGAGTGAAGCGCTTCACCTGAGCTCTGTGCGTTAGCGTTAACAAGCGTTTGGAACCCATGCCAAGAATCTGAAAGAAAATCAGATTTGGTCACTCACATCCAGCACCCTCAGTAAAACGCATTTAAAAGCCAATAGTAGTATTGGTAGGCTAGAAAAAGAATATAATAGAGACAGCATCTGGAATGGCAGCCTCATGAGGCCACCCACTTTCTGTACTAAGAACTATGCCCTTGAGAAATTCAAGACTTCATCCATGAGTGCTACTGCAACTTCTGCACATTTGTATTGGTTATTTAAGAATTCTACAACCAACTGCTGTTCCAAGTCATAAGTGAATGTGACCACAGGGGTTTTGTAATAAGGTTAGATGACTTATTTCTCACAGAAATCCCTTCAAGCCACAGACAACACATCTCAGCCCAACTCATGTGCACTCAGCATTTACAAGTGTTCTTATGCTGCACACAGCACAATTAAAAACTTTTACCCAAGCACCAGCCATAGGTTAAAAGCAGCTTCAAACTTTATTCCTGAGGTTTCCCCAGAAGTTGTTTTTAAACAACTGGTGGGCACAGAAACAGCATCTCAAAAAAGAACACACCCACCAAGGTTCAGTCAACCAGCTCTTTCAAGGGGCACTAGGTATTGCCCAGCATCTATTCTATAACAGGAACCAGGAATTCAGATGGCTGCAGCTACAGTTCCCCAGGTCAGAGTGGCCAGTACCACATCACCCACCTGCAGTACATGAGGCACTGCTTCCAGCAGCTCCATTAATTTGGAGTAGCCATAGTCAGACACTCGGCATTGCTTTGCAAAGTGGTGATGGTAGGTTGGGATGAATTTGCTGACAGGGATGACACAGGATGGTTGGCTTTTGAGCAGATCTATCACTTCTCGACTGAACTGAATGAGCTGGGGATTACCTACAGGGCTCTTGGAACGCAGAAGCCAAGGATCTACAAACAAAAAAGTCATATTATTGTACCTTTCACAAGTCCACTAAACACTTAACTTTACTTATGGATTGAAGCTACAGCATAGGAGAAAAGTATGAACATTCAAGCTGAAAGTTTCTCCTCATAAAAAGTTTAAACAATTATACATGTTTATTTTATTAGCAGAACTTACTAGCTTAATTTTTTAGCATAAAAAAAACTAGTTAAGAGAAAAGGTTTTAAGCAGAAATATTTACCTGCAGTAGGAGGTGGTGGTTTGTTATGTATCCATTTGATAACTTTAATGCCATTTTGGGCAGTGGCAATGTTAACTCCAGGAACACAGGTAATCAGATGTTCTAAGGGAACACCACCTTTGCCTTCTGGCACCATTTCAAGATCATTGAACTCTGACATGTAGCAATCAGGAAAACTACAGAGGCAAAAAAAAAGCTTCCATTACACCCTAATATCACTATAATAATTGTCCTAAAACCAGTATTTTGAGACATTTCATGAGTAAGAGATTTCAACAACTTACTGACACATTACAGAAATCTTCATAAAATATGTATTTTAAATAATGTGCTGTTTTTGCTAAAGAAGATTTTTAAAAGGGATCACTCATAGTGTATTCACTTGCTCTAAAGGACACCATTTTATTTAAGAACTGAGTTTATATACAACAGGTAATTCCCAAAAAGTTTTAACTCTTCAACCTATCAGACCTTACTAAAACCAGAAATTAAAATAGTTTACCTTAGTAAAGGCACAGTACCCTCATGTGTCTGTAGAAGACTGTGTACTTGGGGAGCAAATGTCTTCAGAGACAAAACCACAAAAGGAATTCTATAAGAATCTGGATCAAACTCATGTTCACTGCAAAAATAAGAGGTTCAGGTTTTTATGCTTACTCTACACACAGCTTTAACATAATATCTGTGCTCACACAGATATTAAACATTATACTATATGCACATAATATACTGCTACTAGTGACAATAGCACTTGTAGTACAGTACAAGCAACTTTCATAATTTTTTCCCCAAAAAGAATACAGCTACAGCAAATTTCCAGAAGTAACATTTAGAAGACCATATTTTTATTACCTATTAAAACTTTAAAATTAAATTTTAGCAGCACATACCAGGCAGTTAACAATAATCACCTAATTACTGCTCTACTAGCACAACCTGGCAGCTGTTAAATTAAACAAAAAACTTAATACATGGCTCCAAGAAACCTGCAACTCACTATGAATCACTTACTAAATATAGCTGGAGGACAAAATCAGCAACAATTACATAATGAAATTCAGGTAATAGAAGTCTCTAGTATGTATAACCTCTCTACATAACCGGATGAATGCAGGGAACCTTCCAGCTTTCATTTAAGAGGTGCTCAATCCTGGCAGCTGTGCTAGACCACAGTCTTCTTACCTGGACACACCAACCCATGAGAACTGCCTAGAAAATCCACTAGCCCAACTCACTATTTTCTGCCTTATACTTGTAAGCATGTGAAGAGTGATTAGATCACATTATGAGAACACACATCTCAACTTTAACATCCCGGTTCACTATAAATGCTGTTCAAATATTTGAAATATAGTATTTTATACACAGCTTACATAAAGTCTTTATTCAGGCAATGCTGCTTACAAACAGGCTCGTGATATTCCAACTCTTCAAATATTATTGGACTACAGTTTGCTGAGGAGCCATCGTGTGACTGTGAAGATCCCAAGGGGCTCTGCCTGGCTTGGCTGCTGGGCAGGAGGCACACAAGCCTCCCGCTCCCCTGGTCACGGATGGCCACGGTGTCTGTGAGTTTGTACAAGTCTGAGACAATCAGCTTACGGCCAAACCTAAAGGGGAGACATTGAAATAAAGGCATTTATAAAGGCAGGTAAGGCAATGCTGTAATCTCCCTTTTTTGTTTAATAATCAGGAATATGCTAGAAACTGTTTGATGCAAATGTTAAGGTAACTAACCTATTCAACCAGTGCAGAAGAATTGAGTAAAATACTGAAAGTAGAACCCTTTAAAAAAAGGCCAGTTTTGCCATATCTGCCTCTGGGTACAAAATATGCAGCAGGACCTAAGAACAAAAATTCATAATTCTCCACTCTACTACTCTAAGTCACTGCAAGCAATCATATATCATCAGATTTTATTTTAGAAGCAGTGGAGAAGAAACCACCAGGAACTTACTTTTTTTCATAGATTTCTATGAATTTGAACACAGGCAAGCAACAAGCAGGTGCATCCTGCAGAATGGACATTGCTTCTGAGCTGTAAGAGAAGTTTTGCAGCATTAGCGCAAAATTAATCTGCTGTTATTAGACTCCACCCTAAATTAGCAAGATATTTACAGATGCAGTTTATGAACTATACATAAAACAGGACAAAGTGTGCTCCCTTCCATTCCAGCACTACAAGAGTTGTCATTATAGACCAGGGAGTACAAGTAGTAACATTTCTGCTAATTCATCAATAATGAAGGAGTTGCAGCTTTCATAGGTGGTGCTAAAATCTGAGCACCTATAAAATGCAACAAAGCTGCAGCATTAGAAGTTACCAGCCTGGTCATTACATTACAAACTTTGAACAGGCAAGAATGAAATAAAGCCGTAAATTATACAATGGCAAGTAGTACATAATTGTAGAATACTCTACAGTCCAAGCACTAGTTTCAGTCTGTGAATAAATGACAACTTTTTTCCTAATGCTTTCTTTCAGTAAGAAAAAAAGAAATACTTGTATTCTCACTAGCATCAGCACTCTTAAGTTGTATCATGTTCGAGGTAGCAAATGAAATGCGGTTGGTGTTTCCAACTGTGTACCCACCCTCAAAAACTAAATTCATACACACACTTTCTTGGAAGAAAGAGGAAATAAAAGATGCCCAGTGTAATCCTAACTCAGCTGCACAAATTGAGTTAAAAGCACATCAGTATTATGCAAGAAGAGTAGCACAGCTATTAAACCCTCTTAAACAGGGATCTAGAGTCTTCAGATGGAACTTAGAATATAAGCAGTACAGAAATGCTAAACTAAAAACCAGCCTAGCTGTATTTAACACATTCATCAGGTCACACAACAGATTTTACTTTACTTCCCTATTATCCCTTTAAGCAGTATTTTAAATAATCTCTCAGCTACTAATACATGCTAGGACAATTAAGAAGATGCCAAAGTTCTTATTACCTAAGTAGAGAGAGTGATTTACTAGCAGCTCCCGTTGCTAATGAGACCTGGATCCTCTTACTGCCAATTTTGTATCTGTGCAGACTGTTGACAGCACTGATGGCTTCTTGCAGATTCTCCATCTGAACCATAGCCTTCAGCTGGTAGTCTGTGTGGGGACTGAGCTCCACACTTTTTACCTGAGAGGAAGAAAACACCCCATACACTTAAACCAAAATATTAACCCAAGGTAAGTCACCCCTAGAGCCAACAACAAAAGGGAAGGGAGTCTGATGAACCACAGCCATCAGGGCAATGCAAACAAGAGCCAAGCACAGTGATCCTGGACTAAGGCAAGCCCATGGTATTTCATTAACACAAGCATCATCTTTTAATGTAAAGATTATGCCAGAAAAATGTCATCCACAGATGAGACAAAAATAAGACCACTGACCTCACCTTCCATAATTGCTTTTTACCAATTCACACTTCCCCTGCTTTTGATCATTTCTGACTCAAAACAGTTTTTACTGTGATTTTTAAGCTGACATTAGGAATTCAGCTCTACAGCTTAAAAAGGTTATCCTGTTAAAGCTTAAGTCTCATCCTTACATACTAATGAGCCACTTAGTAAGAATTTTATATAACAAAATCCAGAACACCAGAGCTACAAAGACCACACACAAATTAAAAACCTAGTACAAGTGGTTATCTATCTTTTTAAAGAAAAAAACCCCCACAATTCATCCTTTTAAAAGCCCTGCTCCAAAACCTTTCTCCTTCTGCTCACCTGAACCTAAAACCACACCCCTAAATACATAAAGAGGAACTATTTAAAAACAGATCTAATAAAAGAATTTGAGCCTTTACCTTGCCATGTTTTGAGAAAATTTCTTGTAAATTTTGCTGCAACTCTTTTCTGGACAATCTGTAATCTATGTTGCTGATCTGAATGTCTGCACCATTTGCAAAGGGATCAGGGCAGTCTGTACCACTGGTATGATTCACTACATTGAATGTGAGTGGAGATGATCTATTTGAAAGGTTGGGAGACATACTCCTGGGTAAAATAAAAATATTTATGAGCTGAAGCAACTGCACAATTCTGATATATACATCTCAAAATCAGATAATAGACACACGTCAAGTGCATAAATACAGCACTTAAAAGGGTTTCTCCCAGTACACCTGTGCAGGCAAAACAAATTCCAGCACAAACAAATCAGCTGTGAATAATCAATGTATATACTGGTGATATCCCACTTCCCCTCTCAAGACAGACAGACACTTACCGAGATGACCAGCAACTCTGAGACATGAGTAAAGGACTGAGTTGTCTTGAGGCCGTCAACTTACTGAAAGCAGAGGGATAGCTGACCTGAAATACAGTTTCATCTTTATCTTTTTTATCTACAGGGGAATTGGTAATGCTCCTCGAAGCAGAGGTCTCTTTTCTATTTACAAATATATATAAGAAAAAGAAAAAACATCATGTTGCAGAATTCACATTAAAAAAATACGTAACTAACATCAACATCTTTTTTTATTTTTAAACATACTTCTGACTATTTTTGGAGGATGATTCTCCTGCTCCCATTTTTTTGGTTGCCAGAGACACGGAAATTGCTGCATTAGAGTTACTCTGAGGAGAAGGAATTTGTTCTCTTAAACGTTCTTGCTGGTTTTCAGTATTTTTACTGATGTTCTTTGATTCAAGGCGGCACAGCTCCTATGTGAAACAGACAAAAGGTCAGCATAAAAGCACCTGACATCCCTTGCCAGAAGCCTTTTTTCTGATGGAAGGTTAGATGACTGACCATTTTTTCTTTAATAGTGTTTTCATTGGTATTTCATAACACGGAATTTTTAAATTTCTGCGTCAGAAAACAGAGTGTTAATTAGTTGAAATGTTTTGCTACACTGTAGGTTTAACCCTACATGTCTCCTTAAAACAAGCAAAATGGATAGTGATCCACTTTGCTTGTTTTAATGAGAAGTAGGGTTAGACCTCCAGTGTCTAACCTCTAAATGTTACTCATCATCACTGCAAAAGTCAAAAGTGGCTAGAATTTGAGACCAAGTACCAGCAGTATTTGCAAACAGACAAAAACGTGGCAGGGAGGGGGGTCAACAACCACCCTCACATTAACTGTCTGTTTCCCAAGCAGATGAACACAGCTCTCACTCAGGAATATCACTACACATAACAGTTATTCATTTATTAGGACTGACAAGTTAAAGCAGTAACAGAAGCAATCCTCAGAACACAAGGAAAAGCAAGAATAGGGAACAAGGCAGAACAACAATACCTGTAAACTTTTGACATTTGTGGGTTTGATGACAGATCCATGAATCTGGAACCCTCTCCCAGCAGAGCCTTTGGTACCAGCAGACTGATCATTTGAGTCTTTGTTGAGGAGGCACAGCTTCGTGTTCTTGTTAATTTTTTTGGGAGACTTGACCTTATCAGTTCCCACAAAGCTGGAGCTTTTTGTTTCATTGAGTTCTTTGTTTTTGGGAGTGAAAGACACTACAATCCTGTTACCAAAAACATCTTCATTTTCCATTCGCTTCCGCGCCCGTTCCGCACTTTCCTGGTTCAAGAAGCGGAGAATTGCACTGCTTCCAGAAATGCTCAGCACCTTCCCTCCACAGTTGTCTGACAAACGCCTCAGGCGATTGCTGACACTTTTGCTGTCTCTGTTTGTTGGCAGATTATAGACATATAACAGCGTATGACAAGCCTGTTAAAAGGGAGGAAGATTTTAATTTGATTATGCCAGAACATCCTCTGGTTCAAAACCAGCAGTTCTAACACTGGTTCTGGTGATCATGTCTTCCTTCCACCACCCCCATCCCATCACCAAGTCATTCCTTTCACAGCACTCAATTTTTTTGAAAAACTCTTATACCAAGGTAGATCCTCAAACTTCCATCTCCAATATAATTTAAAGTCAGAATAGACTACAGAGTCCCTTATCAATGGATCAATAACTGATCAATTCTCCAGATGAGAAAGTATTAATGTTTACTATCCAATAACTGATATATTCTATACATGCAGGTGGAAGTATAGGTCAGGAAGCTATTCCAAGAAACAAAAAGTCATGAGCGCTGTACAAAGACACCACAACATATCCAAAGGGAATCACCAAGGAAGGCAAAAATCCAAGAAAAGGCACAATCACTCAAAATTCTAGAATGCATCACTAAGATGTCTTAATGCACAATTAAGTTCTTACCCAAACTTTCTGCAAGGGAAAGAAAGCATGTAAGATACATTATCTGGTAAAATACTTATTGGTAAGAATGTGCCTTTACTATTTCACTTTTTAGTTAACTACTTTCACATTTAGTATTTCACTCTTCCTGCCTGAAAGCAGAAAGCAAACATTCACATGGTAGTAACTGAAACACAGACAGTGGCCAAATACACAGGAGACATCATTCCCCATTATAATTAACACACACATAATTTCAGCCTGCTCTCCTCCTAAATTACAACAAAAACTGCAATTTGACACTTGGAAATGTCTGCTGCATCCAGAATTAAAATCTTTACCGGCATTTTCAGTGGCAACCTTGGTGGCAAGTCTGAAATAAATTCTTCAAAACAAATAAGTTCATGGGCATGATGTAAGAGTGCTTCTGAAGCTTGGTTTTTATGTACCAAAATGATTCGGAAACCATGTCGATGTCTCAGGTCACTCAGTTCCAAAGCAAAGTTCACATCGGCTGGAGGGGGAAAAAAAGAAATAGACAAGGAAACACTTGAAAAATCTAAAACATATGATTGAAGGAAAAAAACCCATAAATCTCACTCAACAAGTTCTATTTCTCATTGGAAATTTCCAGTGAAAAGGCACCAACAGCTACAAGGCTTCTCAGCCATTATTTAAATCAGCAGTTACATTCAGTCTCAAGACAAGGGCTTCCTTTTAACAGCAGCTTGTAGCAATTCATCAGCAGGGCACTGGGCTGGTACTGGGTATTTCTATAGCAAACATTTGTTTAGCTTTAGGGAGAAACCCAAGGCCAACACACAGCAATTCAATAGCTGAGTGGATTGCACTGTATAATATAGAATATGCTGCTATGAGAATTAAAAACATAGATTTTGCTCAGACCATATACACAACTCCATGAGCTTTATTTTATGAGCTTCCTGCTGAAGCTTACTTTAGAGAGTAGTCACACACATACCTCCTGACACTCAAAAAGGCATTAAATCATAACAGTGACTGAACTGAACTGATCCAAGTTCTCATCTTACTGTCCCTGCTTTTCCTTTGCTGCCATTGACATTAAGAATTCTTCAACAGTTCAGTTAAAGCTGCTTCTAAACACCACCCTTGGAAATCAAAATAGTGACACATGTAAAAATACTATGGAAGAGAGGAACTAAAGCCAGCACTGTAGCTGAGTACCACAAACACTTACTTGACACAAGAACCACAGTGGCAGGTGCAGTGTGTGTATCAGCAAATCTCCTCAGACTCTGTCTGAGTTTGTCATCAGCAGCATTCTTGGCTGTAGCATTGATGTGTGCAACAGTCACCTGTGGAAATACATGGATACACTCTGAAGAAAAGCTTCAATGTGAACTGCGCTTACTTCAATGGAATTAAAAAAAAATTAAAATACAAGCTCTTGCATGCACTCTTAATTTAGGTAAATTAATGCACACATGTACAGAACAGAACACACAGGGATCAAAAACTGTTCTGTGAGCACTAAACTTCAACCCTAGTTGTTCGGCAATGTCTTTCGAGTGACTTCTGCTGTTCTGCATTAAGGATCACAACTCATACACCTCAAAAACATTCCAAAAAACTGTCAATTTAGAGGGTGGTCTGCAGTTTAGAGGGTAAAAATTTCTGACATAGAAACCAGCATAAAAAGTTATAAAAAATGCCAAGAAACAGAAGGTATCAATGAAAAATATATGCAGTGTTAAAGGTGCTCCAAGCAATACCACTAATCTACAGGTGTCCTTACCAATCAGCACAGTATTCACTAACAAAGTAAAAAAGTTAATTTCACAGAATCATACTTCTTTAAGGTTAATCATTTGATTATAGATTTGAAGGATAAAAACTCCACCACCACATTTTACTGGATGAGATAAACTCTTGTGAAAACTAAACTAAAGCTAAACCAGTTACCCACAGATAACAGAATGCAGATTCACTTTTAAAAACTATCACAGCAGCAAGAATAAAATAAATCAGTATTAGAGACCCCACCCATAAACCAAAGATGCACTAAACCCACAGAAGCAAGCAAAGCTTTAACGAATGTGAATCAATCCTGGCACAATCAAAGTATACAAATTCCCAAGCAAGAACACCAAGCTGGTGCTGGTTGGATACCTGGCAGTTGTTTAGCTCCTGAATAACTTCTTTATTTTCTTTACTGATGTCACACACACAGATGAATTCTGCCTCTCTGTGACCTTTAAAAAACTTCTCCCGAATCCTCTGCACAACTGCTACAGCTGAACGGCCAGTGGGAACTGAGCAGTTCTCAATATCCCAGAAGACTCCAATGGGGGGCAAGTTTTCCAGAACTTGGCCTGTTACTGCAACTTCTGGGGACCCTGTGCAGGTGTAAGAACACAGCTCATTTTTATGTCCAAATACTGAAAACATTAAACTTAGCATTGTATGATCTCTACACATGGGAAGCCTTATGAACAACATTCCCAGGAATGCAAGTTCAGTTTTACTTTCTTAAGGAATCCAACAAACCATCAGTCTTAAACAAAAATTTAGTCATTGTCAGACTAAAATAAAGAGGCAAGACAACTTTGACTTTACTTTTAAGCTCTCAAACAATCAAGTAATGTATTTTTAAAAAATTACCAAATACCACAAAAAAACTGTCTGAAGTTGTGTAACACTTGGTGCTGTATCAGTAACAGAAGCACAACAATGGAAGCTGTTCAAATTTACATTGTGGATTAGATAAGAAATCTAAACAAAACTGGATGAGATGACCAGTACCATGACGGTGATCAGAGAAAGCCAAGGCAATATAGAACTAACAAAAAGTATCCTACAGCTCAGGACAGTGAGCTATACAATTTTTGCTATTGCAGGCTAAGCTGGTGTATCAACACTCTGAAACTCTATTTAAATTTGAACTAATATTATGCAACCATTCTATCCCCACAAAAAAACTTTAAGAGAAACATGAGGAACCACACAGAATCCTCACAGTTCAAAAACAAGCTACAAATTAATGCTACCTGAGAATTTAAAATAAGGCACACCTGACAATCACATTTGTTTGTGTGTATGTTGGTTAGTTACCCAAAAGATTCACTGGAATGGCATTTGGTAAAAGACACTTGACTGGGGTGTCTCACCTTAAAAACCTTAAAATGGATGCAGTTTTAAAGTAACAGTAAAACTATCAATTTAATAATATTCTGTGACTTTAAAGTTTATAACTTTTATACTAGATATGATTTTGTAGTTGAAGCAGTACTAACATTGCAGAAAGACCAAGCAATTATTTCACACAGTGTTTTCCTCTTAAGAACACTTGAGAATTATGTTACACCTTTACTGCATATGGAATGACAGCAGACACTAGACTATGAAAATGCTTTTCATATATGGCTCAAGATAATTTCTTTATATATCACCAGAACAAAATAGCTTCCAAGTCAGCAGAATTTCTTTTTCTAGTTCTTAAAACAGTAAAAACAATAATAGTAAAATCAAAACTCTATGTAAACAACACAGTAAATTAGCTAAGTAGTCAAAATATGTAAAAACAAGTAATGAATTTTCAAAACAAAGACAAGGTATTTTTTTTACTGTTTAGTCTTCTATGACTTTATAGAAGTTTCCAGACAATAGTGCAATTTAAGAGAACTCTTGCTGTGCAACAGTATCTAAAAGGAGAACATCCACTAAATGGAAGTTTCAAACAAATGTGGTTTACCATATTTCTGTGGTGATTTGCCAAGGCTGCTTGCCAGTATCAAACTCTTCTCATTTCCTGTTCCTTTGGTTCCACAGCCATTACAGATTGGGATAGGAACAGGTGCAGTCTGTGCACTTGGAGGAGGAATATTTGGCCAGATTTTAGCAGCATCAACTAGGCTGTTTCTGGTTGGCTGTTGGGACAATTTTTCAGAATACATGTTCATTTAGTATACAATATTAACACATGCTATTCCATGCTACAAACACTCTGTTTCCCTTCTGCAACAAATGCCAGTTCAGATGTGCTTTACAAAGGTAATTAACAACACTATCATAGCATGACAGAAGCTTCTATCCCAGCATACTCAGCTTTAAATTTCGAAATGCAAGGAAAGATTCTGCTAAACTCAACATATCAAGACATGCCACCTTTAAGTAGTATTACTATGTAGTCTTCAAAAAAAACCAACACAAACCAGAGATCTAGTATACAAAACCTGTACATGGAGAGTAGAAGGTGTGATAACTCCAAATATATTGAATTCACCATTTAGTTCATTAAAGTGACATTTCACTTTTATACTGGAAATTTAAACTTAGAAGTTTAAGTAACAGATATTGCAAAGTTGAGTATATTATTTCACTAGAAATTCCTAGTAATATTCCAGCACAGTTCTAACAAATTCTGAATTTTACTAAATTGGTACTAAAGTATAAATTAGAAATTTGGGAAGACTGAACTAAGACCTATCAAACCAAACCAAGACTAGAATATCCTTGTAGCATAAGACGTATTGCCTGACTTACAAATGGCTCTTTATTGATCAGCTGCCCAAGGGTACATCTTAACTGCTGTTAGCCTTTTCTCAGAGTCCCTACCATGGAACTGTTTAATTGGAGCTGTAAAGAAGAGATGACTAGATTTGAAAGAAGTTAAAACTCCACTCGAGTACATTACAGATCCCCTGTAAGCTGAACATTGTGATAGCTCTTGTCTTCCCATTACACTGAATGTTACCTCAGGAAAGAGCTCAGCTTCAAAAAGGCTGTCTGCACATTTGGGCTGTGCATCACCAACTAGGGGGATGCAAGCTGCAGCCACAGGAGCTGTTTTTGTTTTGCTCAAGCTACACAGTTTCGACACGAACCACACAGCACAGTAAGGAAGGAGAAAGGTGGGGTGTACAAACCTTGCTCAAGCAGTCAGTGCAGTAGTGAGAGCCCTTCAGACACACGGGGGGCACCACGTTTAGGTGCAGAGGGTTGGCGCACACGCGTGGCGGCAGCTCCGGCTGTGCAACGTGCTCGTCCAAGTGCCCCGCAGCCCCACTCGTGAACTCGGGACAGGGGAAATAGCCAGAGGATGGGCAGCTCGGCAGGGCTGGGAACTGATGCAGTTTGTGCACGTTACCATGACAGGGCTGGAAATGGAGTTTTCCACAACAGGCCAGATGCTGACAGGAAGATACACTGTTTTCTACACACATACCAGAGAACTCACTGGAAATTCCTGCCAAATTGCTTCTAGCTGGAGGGTTCTTCAGTGAAGATGCAGACTGATAAGCAAATCCTGACCCTACTTGACAAGTTATCGTCCCAGTGCTTTTTGAGTCTAATATTGTGCCAGGGTGAATCAGGTTCCCACCTCCACCACCACCACAATGCATTTGTGGAGTGCAAGAAGAGTCAGAGCCATGAGCACAGCAGCTTACTTTGGGGCCAGGGGAAAGCTGTAGTTGCTGTTGCTGAAGAGGATGAACATCAGGAAGCGGCACTGGTGGAAACAATTTAGCATGAGGAGATGAAGCATCCTTCAATTCTACAGCAGCTTTCTTGTTCTCCATGTAATCTTTCTGGAAAATGAAGGCTTAGTTACATTCAGGTACATGAATAAACCAGTAATTTTATAGGGTAAGAAGCATGTATTTTTAGACTATTACAATTTTAAAGTGCTATCTTTATGACTACTGTTACCTTACTGACTGAACATGTAAAATATTAAAGAGAACCACGCCAGTTACATGTGTCAGCCCTAGGTACACCAGTATCAGTGGACTTTGGAAACAACAAACCCAGAGAGCTATAAACCAAATAGCAAGGAGTCCACAAAACAGAATCAGAAAAGCAGAAAACTGTTAGGCTAAGGCTGAGAGAACCGCTTCACAACTTGAAGATCTATAAGTCATCATATTTTAGTTAGAATAAAGATTTTAAAATTTTATTAAAATTGTGAAAGTAATGTATTGAAAAGAGTATGACTTAAAAAAATTAGAAATTACATCAAGCAGGTAATATAGCAGAGAGCAAAGAAGGCTAAACCACTAAGTGGTTTTTGTCTACTCTGATTTAAGCTATCAAAATGTACAGACAAAGGCACAGACAAAAAGAGAAAGTTTTTTAAAATGGCAGCTGTGAAAACCAAGCAAGGTTAAAAGAAGCACAGAATAGTCAAGGTCAGAAGATGTAACCCGCACAGAACACTGCTACAGAACTTCTGAACAACTTTTATTTTTCAAATTGAATTTAATGCATTTCCTACTACACGTGAATGAATAATTAATTACTTATTCCTCTCTACTTGATGCTACATCTCATGAAGATAAACTCAGCCAAAAATCTGTCTGGAACTGATTTATATACTAAATTCCAGATTTTATGGCAGCTTCCTTCCTAGCCCTCAACACATGAAAACAGCAACATGCTCATCCATTTCTCTTATGTATTTACTTAGTCAGATTAAATGTGTGTGAAAAATGTTATTTAACAGTTGGAGCCCACTTGCTCAAGTACCTAATTGTGTTGTACTACTCCTTCTAATCCTTAGCCCTTTGCATCTTAAACGCATAGAATTATCTACATTACAGAAAAGGAGCATCTAAAGAAATGGAAACAAGGGAAAAGTAAGACCTTGTGAAGAACAGTATCCACAACTGCTGTAGCTCCTATATCATAATAATAATTCAGAGAACTAAATTTGCCTCCAAACTAAACAGATGAATTGGAAGCATGACCTCCCTACTCCACTCTTCAGCAATAACTTGGCAGAGCGCCCCAGAAGCTCCTTACACACCTTTTGGACAGCCAGCTGCATTATCCCAAACAGCTGTGGAGAGGAAAGCCTGACAAGCAAAGCAGCTTGCCCCTTCTCAGCAACACTGGTGTGAGAGCTGTGAGCACAACCGAAGGCCCCAGATCCCCAGGCAGGTTTTGTACTCACCTTGGCAGCTGCTGCCTCCTCCTCCTTCCCTCCCCACCCCCCCTTTAGTCAGTAAGGCCACTGGGGTCAGGCACCCATCCCCTCTGCACTGGGAGCCCAACCACCCTCTCAGGGCAGGCAGAAATTACCGTTTTTGCACTACAAGGCAAAGCCTTCTCAGCAGCAGAAAAGCAATTAGAAAGTTTCCAGAGCCATGGCTTAGCATCATTCTCTTGTCTCTGAAGCCATCCCAAGGATCTATTGCAGAGGTTCTCCGTCCTGTTTCCTTCCATCATACAGCCAAACAAAAAGGTTCAACATCCTTTCATCCCCCCTTCCTTTCATTCTTCCCACCTGCTAAGAGGAAAAAACAAAAAGCATGCTTTAAATAACTTTTAAAGCAAGACAGAGAAAATTCAGGGTGGTCTTAAGAATTCCACTACTGCTCTGTCAGTGAACCTGCATTAATTATGTTAAATTTAATTATGTCTATGGCCAAGGCCTTAACTACCCTTTTTAATACAGGAATGCTCCTTGTGACCCACAGCACAGAAGAACCAGTCTGAGAAGAAACACCTTGAAGTCCATGGCATTAGCTGGAGTCACACAGCTGCTGACACAAAACAGTACCCTCAGACTTTCAGTGCACTCTCCCAGAAAGCAGATCCAGGGGGCAAGAACAGCTCAACTGTAAATACACAGCAGGTGCAACTGAACTCAGCTGAAATAACTGAGCTGCATATTCACTGTTTTTCCACTGGCTAAGAAAACCTACACGCAACACACCTGTATAAAGCACATAGTATTTAGCATTTAAATAGTGCTTCAAATTATTAAAATAACTTACAAGTATTCTGCTAATCCTCACGCTGCCCTACTGCACATCAATCTAGCTTTACAGAGCCACAAAGCTGTAAAGCAACCTAAGGCTCAATACCAGAAAAACAATGGTTAGCAATGAAGCCTTCTTACCCTCCAACTCCGTGCTGCATTCATAAGACTACACTCCTTCAGGTTCTTTTGTATTTAACGTTAAACACATAGAACATATTACACGGCACTACATTTACCTCTCCATTGTTTTTAACCTCGAAAGTTTTACTTCTTCTTTAAAGCAGAAATATTTATTCACGCGAATCCCAGCTATCCAAAATTTATGCTGCCTACAATATTAAGTTCATCAAGTTTTACAACTCCTAGAGTACGTTACTTTTGCATGCCTTTGATAGCAGCGGTTTATTCGGAGTTAAAACGATAACTGAAAAGAGCAAGCGTAACATTAACCACACATGCCCGCGCTTTGCCCTCTGCGTCCCGAGGCTCCCGGGGCGCTTCCAGTCCGACCCTCCCCACGCCGCCGCACCGNGAAAACACGCACAGAAACCCGGTAAAACACACAGAAACCCGGGTAAAACACGCACAGACTCGGGTAAAATACGCACAAACGCCACAGTAGCAGAGCGTTGAAGCCGTGAGGTGAATGTGTAAAGGTGTCTGCAGGGAGGGCTCAGAGCAGGGACCGGGCTCTGCTCCCTGGGGCCCAGCAATGGCACAGGAGGAACGGGCAGGACCTGATGCCCAGGAAGTTCCACCTGAACACAAGAACTTCTTCCCTGTGAGTGCCCGAGCCCTGGGACAAATTGTCCAGAGAGGCTGTGGAGTCTCCCTCGCTGGAGATATTCCAGAGCCAGGGGGGTGGGAGCAGGTGACCTCCTGTGGTCCCTTCCAAGCGGAGCCATTCCGTGGTTCTGTGACAGCGGGGTGTTGGAGCAGTGGAGGAATGCAGAGTCCCCAGGAACAGAGTCCCCAGAACACTGCAAATCCTTATTTCCTTGACAACTAATTGTTCATTCAAGCAATAATACATTCAAGCAGAATGTATTATCAACTAATAATACATTCAAGCAGAAACTAATAGAGTATATGGTTAAATAACAGCTTAGTGGCAGCTGATAGGGTGAAATATAACCTCAAATTAAGTTATTATAATGCTAAAAAAAAGTCCTTAAGACAAAAATAACTTAGCAAAAACCCAAACATCAGAGTGTTATTGGCACCATTCACATTCTGAATCCAAAACACAGCACTGTCTCGGCAACTGAGAAGAAATTAACCCTATCCCAGCTGAAACCAGGACAGTGACCAATCCCCTGTTTCTGTATCATTCTTTCGTTGTTGCCATTTTCTATAAAAGACTGTGCTGGTTTCCTCAAAGGTGCAGCACCTGTGTTAGATGCCTGACACCCTGTTCTGCAGAATGGTTACAAAAGTGAGTATCTTGCCTCAGTGTTGCTTGGCTCTTGCACAGTGATGAAAGAACAATGGGATAACAAAAGGGGTCTCCAGGAAATCCTGTGGAGTGGCCTGGCCACCCAGCAGGTACTTGAGCAGGTGTGGTCATAGCTCAGACATGTGGCAGGTAATAAGGGAATTACCAGGGTGCTGAATTGGGCTCTTGTAAGTAACAATTCTGAACACCTTGCACAAATTTTAAGGTTTCACATAGAACTTAATTCACACACACAAAAAAATCTGGGTGGGTTGTCAGGGACATTTTTAGGGATATTTTTAGAAGCCTGTTCCCTTGAAGGCAGTTTATAGTCCCAAGCCCAAGGACAGCAGTTAAATGTCAATCCAGTTCAGAAATCTGCTCTTTGCTTATTTTAACAGACATGTCTGTCTCTGTGCTTTCTCTGGGTGCCTTGGGCATCATTAGCTATTGCCCAAGTCAGATATACACAGCTTGAAAATACAAAGCAATAACTGGCTAACAAAAAAAGAACAACCTTCTAAGAACCCACTGGATTAGGCATTAGTGTGTCCCCACCCCTTGACAAAACACCTGAAGTCTGCTGGCCAAAGCAGCATCAAGAAAGCTGTGGGCATCCACTCAGGGGTCACTGGTCTGTTGATGTGGTGGCACTGGCAACTCACTAGAGGTCACTGGGGTTTGCTCTCTTTAGGATTGTATCACTTTCCACAGTGGTATTTCTCCTCTTGAATCCTTGTGTTGTCTCAACAACCCATCCTCCATTTCTAATTTTCCTGTTCTTGTTTTTCCACAGCCATGGCTCTGTCTCACAGTTTAACAGCTCCCTCAGAAGGCTGGGCCGAAGTCATGCAGCCAATCCACCTCACCCAGGCTGGGCTCGCTCCTCAGCTGGTGGCTGGGCCCCTCAAGGAGGGAGGTTAGTGACAGCACAGGGTGGGATCTGCTTTTTGGTGCCTCAGTGCCTTTTGATCATAATTGTGGTATTAGGCTAAGCTGGAATTTACTTGCACCTTGGCCTAAGAGACTGCAGCCAGCAGCAAGGAGAAGCCCTGGTGACAAAGCTCAGAGCCACAGCCAGGCTTGCCAGGGTCACTGGGGATGTCACTGCTGTGTGCCAAGGCTGAGAGAGCTGCTGTGTTCTGCTCTACTTAATAAACCAGTGCTATTAATGAGCATTTGACAGTTTCATCAAAAATGTGTCAGTTTGAGATATCAGAAGGTTTTTAAAGTAGTGAGAATCTGTTTCTTGCTTAAGCATGTGCAAATCTGATTCTGCATATACAGACTGCACAGAATTATATAACATCTTTGACGAGACAGAAAAAAGGTTTTATTATGTTAAATACCTGCTCTTCAGTGATAGCAATATTTCCATATGATATTCTAAAACGTTTGTCACATTTTATGGGTGTCAGTAATCCATTTGAAAAAAATAAAAAAGCAGTTCAGTAGTTTGTAATAACAACTGGTGAGCAGTCCTGTTCCATCTATAGAGTGGGTGGTGTGGTGAGTTATTTAATTCTCTAAGAAAGGCAAGTATTTTTTCCCAACAGAAGTTAATTGCCAAAAGATAAGGTGTTACAACCTTACCAGAACTTACAGTGGATAAATTTTTGTCCACTTAGTTTTTGTGGAAGAATCAGTGTGGCCTTCTCATTAAAATAACCGGCATATGAATCTTAGCACCACAAAGATCTGCCAGTTATTAATTATTAATCAGCAAACTAAAAATAAATGCATAAAATAATTTCTCCTCCTCTGCTAATTTTGAAATAGACAAGTGTTCTGGTTCTTCTTGCAAACAAGGCAGTCACAGTGACTACAGTAACCTTTTTAAAGAATATTTATTGCTTGTGTACAGTAGTGCCTCTGGTAGTGTCTCTGAGCCCCTGGCATTTGTTAGGGTGCTGTTTCACTGTTTCAGAATTGGATGAGAGGCTCTCAGCTTCCTCTGAAATCTCAGAAATTTTGCTGTGTTTTACAAGTATTTCAAGGTGAGAAATATTAAAAATACTTAGCTGTACCTTTGACATAATCTGTGTAGTCATACTGTCCTCAAAAATTTGCTTAAAGTGTCGAAGTAAAATGTTCTTGGTCCCAAACTTGTGAACAATGTATAATTTGTTTTAATTACTGGCAACATACTACAATAGTATGTGGTTTATTTTCTGCAACTTATCTGATAATAAAAACATTCTTGGGTAATGACAGAACTGCAAATGCTATTAACCCAATTTTTTAAATGCCTTATTTAGTTTTCTCTTCATAGTTTTATGATTGTTTGTCTCCATTTACTTCTAGTGAACATCTGAATTGAAAATATAGTTATTTTGCTGAATGCCTGACAAGAAAGTAGAATAGTTTTTGTCACCCTTTTCAGTTAAAGTTATCTGAGTTATGGACAGATTCCTTCTAGTGCAGTATTTATAGAAAAGCATCCGTCCTCGTAGTTACAGTCCCAGCCTTACAAAGCCTTTGGGAGAGGCATATTTCCAGTTTAGACAAGTCTTTTCAGACCCAGACTGTGCTCCAGGCCTGATGTTACATCAGAGGTAAACAAAGCCGGGGCCGGGCTCCCGCACGTGGGTGCCCATCAGCGGCAGTTTGGGAGGCGCTGCCGGCGGTGAGGTGGCACTCGGTGACACTCGGTGACACATGGCCCTGCCTGTGCGGGCCGCACTGATACACGTGTGATAATTTGTGTTTTTGTTTTGGCTCCGGAAACGAATGCCAGGCACCACTAATGAGCGAGTGTTTGTGTGCACGGTCGGTAGGAACACACCTGGGGCGCTTGAGAAAGTCTCCGCACAGCTCGGGTCCCGTCCTATCGATCCTGCCTGCGGGGGCACGGCAGGGAATTCACGGGCTGCGGCGAGCTCTGCCCCATGGGCTGCGGAGCTCGAGTGCCCTGCGGAGGCCAGCCGCTCGTTTTCTGCAAGGATGACATCATGCTGGGATGGGGATGAGTGGAAGTGTCTAATATTTCATAGACTGCGACACAGAAACCTGTCCTTGGTCGGGAAAAGGGCACTTTGGTCTAAAGATGTTGGGCTGGCGTTAAAAATAGATACCGGCGCTGTCTCACTGCTTGCTTCTGCAGCAGAGGGCTTTTGAATTGAAAAAAAAAAAGAATTAATATAAAGCTTTTCCTCTTTTAGATAGTTTTATGGTCAATCACGCCTTTAAAATTACGGCGCGTGCTGGTTTACACGCTTAGCACCTCAGAAGATGCGGAGCCTTGTGCGTGTGACTGTATGTCATTGAACATAGACGGAGCGGGGGGGGGTTAGCAAGGTTGCCGAAGGCCGGGAACAGGACTAGGGCCGGGAATAGGACGGGGAACGGGAATGGGAATGAAACCGGGACCGGCCACGGCCGCCGCCCCCCGGCGCCTTTTGAAAGTCACCAAAGTTTCCGAAGCGCGTTTCGGCGGCGCTGATTGGCCGAGCGCCCGACCACACGTGACCGGCAGCCAATGGGGCGGTGGCGCTGGCCGGGCCAGGAGCGGCGGTGCGGGCGCGGCGGGAGCGCGGTGAGAGCCCGGTACGGCCCGGGGCAGCGGGACCGGGACCGGAGCGGGGGGACTTGGGACACGGGACCGGGGACACGGGACCCTGCCCGGCTGCGGCCGCGCTCGGACCTGAACCTCCTCCTGCTTCTGGAGTTGCTCGTGCGGGCGCTGGTGGGGCGGGGAGCGGGGCGTGGAAGCCGTGCCCGCTGGTTTAGCCCCCGCCCGGCTTCGTGCTCCGCATGGGAATGGGATCGGGGAGCGCTGCCTCGCTGACCTCTGGGCTTGCAGCTGGAAACATCAAGGTCAGGCGTTTCAGCGGAGAACAGTGTGGAGTTTCCGTAGGAGTCACTGGAAAGTTGGAAATATGGGAGCTGGACTGGTTATGGAGAAGAGGAGGGTTTTGCTGAATTCAGTCTTTTGGTAGAGAAGCCCCGGAGAAGCCGATAACTCTTTTCAGTGCTGGCTGTGGGATTCTGTAGTAATCCTGCTGCTCCCATGACCTCTCCCTTTTCTTTCTCTTTTGTGGTGATTTTCTTTTGTATGGCTTAAACAAAAGAAAACAGGCCCATGTGTTACAGGAAGACCCTTTCAAGGGGAATATTTTAAGCAAATCTGAATTTCATAGAATGGGAAAGCTGCCTTTCAGGAGCAGAGAGCTGGTTTGTTTTGGTTTACATTTAGGAAAATAATGTCTAATAGGAGCTTTGTCATCTCTGTTATGGATAATTCAGTAGTACTTCTGGTACTGTTTCACTTTTTTTACTACAATATGAATTTCTTTGACTTGGACCATTAGGCATTGCTACAAAGGTAGGCCAACATTGTTCACCGAGCTAAATGTTCTTTTGTGAAGAAAAAAGTTCAGTGTCAGGGTCGTTTTGAGTCCTTTGTTCTAGGACTGAAACAATCTAGGTTGGGGCCCTAGTGAGTTTGGGTGAATTCAGACTGATTCCCAAACTGAAGTTCCTTCAATAATTTTGTGTGTTGTTTTTCTTGATACTTGGTTTTTCCTGAGGAATTTTGCAATTCTGCTCTCACTGCTATGAAATTGTTTTCCGCAACATTTATGCTGCCGTGTTCTATTGCAAAATTCCAGTCCCCACCCATGATCGCTTCCACTTCCTGCATGATGTGGAGGGTTGCAATGCCTGTGACCAGCGCTTGTGCTGCCTGCACGCAGGAAGCCTGGCCAGATGTCTCTTCTGGCTTCATGTGTGCGAAAACAAGCAAGGTGCAGCCAGTGGGTGCCTGTTACAGACTCTGATTTCTCTCCTCGTTTTTCCCACCTTTTCCAGTGTTTAAAAAAGCATTTCTAAAACCTCCCTTACCCCTCTTTGCTCTCCCTGCTTTTGTAGTGAGCCCAGACAGCGAGGAGTTCCTGATTAACTTATCTTCAGGCATTTTGCACATTGTCTCCAAGTTGTTAAAAATCAAGGGTAGAAGGCAGCAGGGGAAAACCAGTCATAGCCCTACCCTTTCTACAGGGAGTTTAACAGGACTTACATGGTTTTTATTTGCACTCTTCTTAGACAAATTTCAGAAAAAAAAGTTTAAAAAAAGCTTTAATACTTTGTCTCAAACTTGGAATTTTTCTTTTCAGTTTGAGTTTGTATTTTTCGTCTTTGGTTAGTTTGAAAATCCCAGCTTAGTTTGAGCTAAGATGTAGTGCAGGGAAGGAAAGTAGCAGATCTTCCTTGAATGTTGCAGCAAAAAGCATGTGCCTGTGGCTCTGGACAGTAGCCACATCTCTGGAATAAGTACAGGTCCACTGTCCTTCCATGTATTTGTAGTTGAACAATTAATTTTCAATTATAAATGTTATTTAGTAATGGTGACCACGAAGCAGAGTGAGCTCTTAATGGATGACATCCTCAGTGGGCCCATCCCATAATCTCATGTTCACAAAGACATTGCTGGCACTGAGGGGTGCAGCCCCTTTGTGCTGCTGTGAACGTTCACGGGGTTCTCTGAAAGCCTTATGGATTGTATGGATCAGTTAAGGAAAGTTCTTCTCTATGCACCCCTACAGTCTCAAAAAATTCCAATTGCTACAGTCTTTTAATTCTTCCAAAGTATAATATGAAAACACAGGAGCCAGATCTGAGCATATTCAAGATTTCGAAGCTGAATGGAAGCTGTCTTTTGGTTCCAAAGGGTTGTTTGAAAGCTTTTCAGAGCAAGATGTCTTGCAGTTCATCTTTTTCTTTTCTGAATCATTTTTGTTGACTGTCCAAACACAGATATTTATTATAATGCTTGTGTCAGAAAAAATCCTTTTTGGATTTTTTTTCTTCACAAGTGTGCTGCAGGGATCAGTATGTGTGTACACAGTGCCTTGAGCAGAAGGACATGCTTATTAACATCAAAGGCACTTTCAGTTCACTTAAAAATAACAGAGGAGATGTGACATAAACTATCCTAGGTCAAGAATGTTAATTATGCTTGGTCATGATTTTCTTTTTAATGGGCGAGAGTACTCTTTGGAGAATCACTCCTTACTCACACTCCTTTTCCTCTTTTTTTGCCCAGTGCATTCTTCAGCCTTGAGACCTTATGCTGGAAATGTGTCAGTACATTGTACAGTGCTTTTTATTTGTTTGAGGGAACACATGTAGCTTTGACTAATGAACGTTTTGTGTCAAACTCAGTTATAAAAGCTAAGGCTTAGTAACTTTTCTCCTCAGCTGGAACTCCCCTTTTAAATAACACTGTAATTTCTGTGAGTGTGTAGCTGATACTGTGCACTGAGGTATGCAGGCACAGCCCCACTCAGCTGTGACGCTGCTTACTCCTCGCTCAATAATCTGGTAATTACTTGGGCTGTGAAGAGGAGTTGGGCTTTGTGGGATTGCTTGGGTATGTAAGAATTGGGCTTTAGATTGCCAGACTGCTTTGAGTACGTTTGTCCATAGTAGAGGTAAGAGCTACTTGGATTTGTCTCAGTAGAGTTACTAAGTAGGTGGCTGTTACTCAATCCTATTTATACCAGATAATTTTTTGGAGAGCAAAGTCTTGACACAGGTTAAAGATATTTTCTTCCATAGAGTTCAATAGATGTGCAGTGTATGCACATTTTCTTTAGCTAAGACATGCTGCTCAGAGAGTCTGACTCCAGCATTTTATGAGTATCATAAATAAGAGTAGAAGACAGGGCTGACATCTAAGTGATCTTTGAAGGCTTCAGCCATCCCTTCTTTTGTTCCATCAGAATTACCTCTAGGAAATGTTTTGCTCAGTAGAACTGGAGTTGAAATTTGGTAGAACTGTGTTCCTTCAGTCATTAGATTTCCATGATGTGGTTTTCTGATAACTGTCACTGTCATGACACCTGTATTTGCTGTTCTTGATCTTATTTGGTTTCTTATTTGGTATCAGTTTGGTTAAATTGATAATGTCTGAGTGGAATCTTTGCCTCACCCAGGGCTGGACATGGGCAGATGATGCAGAACACTAGGTTTGATATTTCTCCATTGTCAAGACTAACCAGTATGAAATGATATTTGTTGCTGACCCGTTTAACAGAAAGTGTCATGCACATCACAGGGCATTTGTTTTATTTAATTGTGGTGTTTAGATACTTAAGTCCTCAGTTGGGAGTGACCAGCTTAAGGGACTTGATTCCCCTGTGGCTCTTACGTGTGTCATTCCCATTTGGGACTGTGTCCTGTGACCAGGTTTGTGCTGGCACAGGGACAGCTGGATTGTCTGGATTGTTGCAATCTTAACTGCATACCTAACCCAGCCAGTGGTATCCTGCTAAAACCTCTGGGTAGCTTTTACCCTCCCTTCTCCCATGGCTCTCTGAGGTATCCAGATATCTTGTATCTATGCGTGGATTTTGATAGTTCAGGTTGAAAGTTGGGTAGCTTTGTCTGTGTTGACCTAGGAGGAAATCTTTCACCTGTCCAGCAGTTAAGTCCATAAAAAACTTATGTGTTCCTTTAAATATTAACTCAAGAAATCAGTATCTTGAGTGCCTAATCTCTGTCTCTCTGAAGCGTCTCTTTAATTTCATGATAGGTGTCTTTAGGGTTATTGAATTGCAATGTGTTTGGAGCTGAAGTTGTGCCTGCATCTTCCTTCCTTTGTGTTCTCTGTGCACTGGCACAGCTGCAGCTCAGGTTTGGGGGTTTGTGTACTCAGAGGTGCCAAAGGTGCTCGCTTGCAGGGAACGTGGTGTAAGCCTGCAGCAGCTTTGGAAGAACTGGGGAGAGTGACTTAGCAGGAATTCTTTCACATTTATGGTCGGTCTGACAGAGTTCTACCATGCTGGCCTTTAGTTTGGTCTCCAGGCAGCAGTGACTGTGTGGGAGGAGGGCTGTTCTGCTCTGCAGCAAGGAGGATGAGGCTGCTCACTGCCTGAGTTCTTACGCATGACCCTGTAATTTTTCAGGGGGAAAAATGAAACAGGAGTTTTAGACTTTGAGGACTCATTATGGAAGACTCAGAAGGACATCACTTCAGCTCAGTGGAAGAGGAAACCAAATACTGGAAGGAGCTGGCTATGAAATACAAGCAGTGGTAAGGCAGTGGCTTCATTCCTCCAAGTGGTTGGATAAGGTGCATAACACTTCATGCAGAGACACAGCTCTTTCATTGCTGCTTGTTTAGTTTGTTGGAGGATTGTTTCAGTAGAATTGTTCAATAATATAAAACATTTCTTTTCATCTTTCTCTCTGTTCCTCACTTTTTGTTATTAATCAATAACAGCTTTCTTTATATTTTCCAATAAATAATAGTATTGAATAATGGAATAAATGTGCGATGGCAGTGGACAATTGCCAAACTAAAGAGATGCCACATATCCTCAACATCTACAGTGTGAAGACAGACTCTGGGGTTTTTCTGTTTATTTGGACTTCTTTTATTTCTTTACCAGTTTGCTATGGGATGACTTCCCATGCATGGCAGGGAAACATTTGCATATGTTTCTCTCTTCTGTTGAGTACATATATTGGAGAAGGGCATATAGCCTTCTGTGTTCAAGAGCAGTGTTGTTTTTACCTTGAGTGTAGAAGAGGTGTTTTTTCCATTGTCCATTATGATGAGTTCTGTTGCTGGAATTTCTCTCTAGTGCTGAGAACACACAGGAGGAATTGCGTGAATTCCAGGAGGGGAGCCGAGAGTATGAAGCTGAACTGGAGGCTCAGCTGCAGCAAACAGAGGCCAGGAACAGAGACCTTCTGTCAGAAAACAACCGCCTGCGCATGGAGCTGGAGTCAGTGAAGGTGAGAGCTGCTGGTACATATGGTGTGCACATCCTCCGTGCAGGGGTGAACAGGGCAGGTGTTTGCAGACACTGCTCCATGGTGACACCTCAGCATTACAGAAAAATTGACCAGAAGACTGCAGAAAGGAAAGTCTTGAAAAGTAAAGAAACATCAACCTGTTGTCTGCTGTGAGGATTCTGTGTTCCTTGATAGTGTTCCTGGAGCCCTGTTCACAGGTTGTGGCTGTGTGTCAGGATAGATTTCAAATAGGAGAAAATTGTCCACAGTGGAGTGGAGACTGAGTGAACACAAGAGAGCTGCTGTTCTATTCCTTCTTCCATCTATTTAGTGCTTTTGTTCATAGCTTTCTTGCTGTCTGCACCATGCAGTCATAGATAATATTGCAGAACAATCAAAGTACAAACACTGCAGCTGTGTTTTTGCATTATGTAAGGAAACTCAGTTTAAAACCCTTTTTACATAGTCGTGTATTTGTCATCTGACATTTCACATAAGGTGGGAAGCAGCAGCTGATGGGTAACACATAGAATTGAGAGTCATAAAACAGTTTCAGTCCTGGTTTTGTTATTGAATCTGTCTGTCCTTAGGGAAAAATGAGTTTTTCTTTTTGCACTTGGTTAGCATTCTGTGAAAATGAGAACCAGCAGAAAGGCATTAACTTCCAGAACTGTAAAACATAAAGGATATGAACTTATTGAGATGATGCTTCTTAACACAGTGGCTTAAGAAACAATGAAGCTATCTAGAGTATGAAGAGTGATGAGATGGTGCTGTGCTGATTGACAGGTTCAGGAAATACTGGTAAGTTCTCTTAAGTTTGGAAAAAAATCGTCACTGAAATTGGTGTGACTTTTTAAAATTTTAATTTAGGCCTTTTGTCTACAGGTTAGTTACAGACATCCAAGAAATACTACACTGTGTTTTGTAGGGCTAGCTCAATCTCTGTGGAAGCAGAGATTAGTGTAATTACACTTCTTCTATTCAATTGGATGCAATCATGAGCTAATGGGAGTGAAGGTATTTGTATAAGTGATTAATCACTGGATGAATCCAGATTTGCAATGCCTTTTGTTTAAACTGTTGTCCAAATTGCTGTCTTAAGGAAATACTCTTCTGTTCCAGGCAGATGTCCTGTCAGTCTAGCACTAGCTTAGCCATTTCCTCCACTCCCTGCTTTTTGATAGCAAGACCCCCCAAGACTTGTTTCGTTGTATTTATGTTGCTTTAATCCTTGTTCTTGTTGTAACACCTTAGAAATATTAGATGTTGTGCATCTTGTGTAGAGTATTGATCTGCTGTTCCAGGTAGCCACATAAACCCATGGAAGCTGATGGGCTTGGGGAGAAGACAAAAGTTTTAAAAATAAAACCCATAGTTCATTAAATTGAGGAGTGTGTTGATGATTTTCTTTCTCTAGAGTAGTTGGGATGAGAGGAAAGGCCAGTGAACCAGGCAAAACAGTGAGGAATGAAAATAGTAGGAAGCAATACAGAGCCTCAAAAAGTGGAGGGTAGCCATATTTTAGAAAATCTGAAATGATTCTTCACAGTAGATAACTTTCTTAAAATATATTCTTCTTGAAATAAACCATTCAACAATTGGCTATTCATGGAGCCTGAAAACTGCAGTAACAGCCTGCAGTGAAGGAACAGAGCCACCATTGAGGGCCACATCAGCTGATAGGTTATTACAATTGGCTAAAAACAAAGACTCAGACCTTGCAGTTCTGGTCTTTTATCTGAATCAATTCAAGAGCAAAGCATTAATCTCATGAAGCTATTGAGCAGCAGTGTTAACTGAGCCCATCAAGGGTTGGGATCTGCATCTAGGTCAGCATCAGTGAACTTTGCCAGGGCCACACAGCTTGTGGCTCTGAGCTGACCAGCCCAGTGTGTGTGCCTGCTCCCCCTCAGAAATCAGAGCTCACGCTACCTAAAAACTGATGGGAATGGTGCTTTGGAGGGTTAGTTTAGAGAGTCCTGAGAAACTAACTGAAAGTAATATGCCTCTTGGAGCTTAGAGGCTCTTAACTGTTTCAGAGATTTGGAATTGCACCAGTGTCACCACACTGCAGTCAAATAAGGATTTCTTAGTTCAGGATGGATATCTCTTTCCCTCCTCCTTGTCTATGCATTTCATGTGCTAAAATAGCTGTCTTCACATTATCATTCACACTAGACTACTTGCCATGGTTTTCAGTTGTTTCCAGTGACTTCAAGTGTTTTGTACTTGAATTCTGTCTGGAGAGCACTTCAGGAATGCTGCTTACACAGCAATCTTGCAGTATCCAGAAAAACTGTGGCATGTTGAAGTGGTCTGGTAGCAAGGTGGTCGAGTATAAAGCATTGTAATAGTGTGCTCTGGAGCCTTCCCTGTCACATGGGAAAGCTTTCCCATGTCGCATACTGTGGAAGTAACTCCACATTTAGTGGCAGTACAGGAGAGAGAGATCTGATGTGGAAGCTAAGTCTTCCTCCCTGCCTATGCCTGTCTTAAATGTACCCTTGGTGTACATGTAGAGGTGTCTCCCTCTACCATGGTGTAGAGGGAGACAGAGTTTGGTTTAGGTTTCCAAAAGTATACCTGTACCTGAAATGTTCTAGAATTCTGAACCTGCTTTGGGCTAATAAAACCATCTGGGCAGTGCAGATTCCACAGCAGCATGTAACAGGGTCACACTTGGAATTTTTTTTTTATTCTTCTTACTTTGGCTCCTAAATATTGCCTGACTTCATATTAGGGTTGAAAATAAGTGGCTTCTCTTGCGTGCTTTGTGTATTGCTAAGAAACTCTGCTGTGTCAGGCTGTCTGGGAGAGGCAAGGAATGGCCCTGTGCTGTGAGTGTTGGGAATTGTTCCCCAGCACTTTTGTTTGATAAGGAGTGACAGGAAGAGCTCTTGTTTGCTGGCAGCCCAGAAGTGTGTGAGCAATTGAATTTGTTGGCGTTTTACCACGAGTAAAATGATGTTTCTCAAAAATCTTCAGAGCGTCTGTCTCTGCCTTTCAAGGGGCTCAGACAATGCTGAAAAAGAGAACATGTGTTGCTAAGTACCTGATGTGCTGTTTGATTTGCCTTTGAGTAGGAAAAGATTGAAATGCAGCATTCAGAAGGATACAGACAAATCTCTGCGCTGGAAGATGACTTGGCACAGACAAGAGCTATTAAAGAGCAGCTTCAGAAATACATTCGAGAACTCGAGCAAGAAAATGATGATTTGGAAAGAGCAAAAAGGTGATCTGCTTTTTATGGATTTTTTTTTCACCTCTCCTCTGTCCTGCAAGCATGGTGGCACTGAGCTGTTTGTGACACTGCTTGTTAGCGTCACCATTCTGAACTATCACTATCACTATATCTGAACTGTCTGATGATTGTGTTGAAGAGATTGGTTGCAGATGGGCAATGTGATAAATTTTTACCTCTTCCACTCCCCTGACTGCACTCTTTCATATATTACAAGCTAAAAAAAAAATGTTAATAAAGCAAGCCAAACAAAAGTGCAAATGTCCATTTTCTTGTGAGAGAGAGTTCTCCATGTGCTTGAAGGATCTGGTAGTGACACCTAGTGCACTCTTTTTCAGAGCAACTATAATGTCCCTGGAGGATTTTGAACAGCGTTTAAACCAGGCTATTGAAAGAAATGCTTTTCTGGAGAGTGAGCTGGATGAGAAAGAAAACCTTCTGGAGTCTGTGCAGCGCCTGAAAGATGAAGCTAGAGGTTAAACAGAAGTTATTTGTATCTTTTCCTTTCTCTCCTGCTGTCTTGTAGCTGTTTGTTCCTCTCCATATGCCTTAGAGCTGGACTTTTAACTTTACTTCTTTAAAACTTGGTATCTGAAATGTAGAAACTAGTAAGGAAACTTAAGAATGTTCTGCCCCCTCCTTGAACTCCTGACATGATTCCAGAGCTCTCACAGAAACAGAAGTCTGTTCCAGCCTTCTCCTAATCAGGGCTTCAGGGAGTTCAGCCAGTCCGGCTGGGGCATGTGCTGGTGTGGCTTCCCACGAAGGTCAGCTTTAATACACATTAACCTCATTGTTTCCTGGGCTGTGGGAAATGGGGCCAATGAAGCACTAGTGGGGGAGTGAAACAGGAGGGCTGTGACTGACTTCTGGTTGCCTTGGAATGCAACCAAGGCTTGGCTTTTTGCTATCTGTCAACAAGGCTGGGTGAGAAGAGAGAGACCCTGGAGCTGGATAAGCCTCTATTTTCAGATCTTGGGTTCTGTGCCCCTGAGTGGTATCCATAAGCTACAGCCAGGCTGTGGGACAGATGTGCTCTATCCCTTGGCTAGATAATGATGTGGCTTCCACCTGGCCTCAGCTCAAGTTTCCTTCATGTGGAAAGCAGGATAGAAAAGGGTACAACAGGTAGGATCTCAGCCTTGGAGGGAGCCAGAATGTAGCCAAGGTGTGCCAAGTTGCCAGGCCTCAGACTTGATGTGCCTTTGCTTACCAGCCTGTAACATTTGGCAAGGAGTTAATTCCCTGTCTGAAGGGGAGTTTCCTGAAAGGGTTTGAAAATGAAAGTCAGGTAATAGCAACTGAACTAACACTACTAAACCATTTTGAGCCACAATCCTAGAAAGACTTTAGTTATCTGGCTTTTGAAGATATGCCTGGAGTAACCTTTTACAAGGATAAGTGACTTTACCTCACTTCCTTGAGGAGAAAAATCTTTTGACAAAAGATTGCCTTTTTTGGTTCTTATCTTGGTGGCTGCATACTCTAGCACTTGCTTTGTGTTGCTTCCTTCATAGATCTACGACAAGAGCTTGCAGTGCAGCAGAAGCAGGAGAAACCCAAGACACCAATGAGAGCTCCCCTGGAAGCAGAAAGAGCAGACACTGCAGTTCAGGCCTCCTTATCTGTGCCCTCAACACCCGCAATGCGCCGGACACCCATCAGCATTCCCACCCCTGGGACGTTTAGGAGAGGTGACTGGCAGGGAACCAGCTCACAAATTCCATTTGATGCTCTTGTTTTCGCTGTAGTTTGCTCCCTTCTTTTTGTTCTTCCTTTAGCCACATCCAGTGTGGCTAAGAATCCAGTGTGTAGTGTAGTGTCACCTAAATCAAATCACCATGGTCTCCATATTCACAGACTGGGATTTTTTTGGGTTTATTCATAGTCTTTTCATTTCCAATTGATTTGAACTGTCTGGTAATAATGAGGGGTAAGATGAGTGGTTGGGACTTTTTATTAGTTCACAACTGTCCCAGAGATGTTGGTTAATTGAGGGGAAAGGTTTTAAAAACCTGTGTGATCTTTAATCCTGTTCCTTGAATCATCTTCTCTAAGACAGTGGGGTCAATTTTATTTTATTTTTTTTTCTTTCCATGAGTAACATCCTTCTTTAACCTGCCCTGCAGGTCTTGAGGACAGTTATGGTGCAACCCCTCTCACACCAGCTGCAAGAATATCTGCACTTAATATTGTGGGAGACTTGCTGCGAAAAGTGGGGGTGAGTGATTACCTGCCAGGCAATGCTTTTGGAAGGCTGGAGCTCTTGGAGACTGCAGCCAGCACTGCTGTTCAGAGGAGACTGAAAAGAGTCTCTAGCCGCCAGGTTAGCTAAGTGCAGCCTTGGGGTTGGTCTGGACTTCAAACATTTCTGACCAACCCCCAAATAAAAATGGACCATGCTTGTTTTTCTAAGTTCTAGTCCAGGTGGGGATAAGATCTCCTTCTACAAATTTCTGGAAGTGCATGTGCAGAAAAAATAAGTCAGCATGAGTAAGTTGAGAAGGGATCTGTTCCCATGACAGGCAGAGAAGTTAACAGGCTGGTACCTGCTGTCCAAAATGCTTCTGGTGAACTTTGCCTTAAGAGTCCAGTGGTATTTTGAGCAAGGCCTAATGTCCTGTGTAGTTTGATATTTAAGGTAGTGCTGATGTTGGGAAAGTGATCCCATGACTTGTGTTACATTCCTTATGCCTTGGTGCTGTGTTGTTGCAAACATTTGTATGAGGCTTTGATGGGCTGAGCTGCAGAACTGATACAGCCTGAAAGCAACTCAGTAAAGATGGAGTGATCTAGAATGGGAGCATTTGATGAAGAATAAGATATCTGTGGCTCATTCCCTCTGGTGTACCACCTAATACATGTCTAGGGAAGCTGATAGCTCATATGAATGTTTAGTAATCTAAAAATTTATGTCTGTAAGAAAGATGTAAAAATCTCTCTGAAGAAAGTGAAGATTTTGTGTTCCTGCTGGTGAAGAGCATCAGCTCCCTAGAGAAACAGAGATTCATCTTTAGAGAGTTGGCTATCTTCATATCTTCACAAATTCAGAACTCGTGTGGCACTGGGGTCTAGCAGGTTCCTCTACTGGAGAACTCTCTCTTAAGAAAGAAAAATACCCCGAACCCACACATTTCAGTGCCATTTTGGTGTGCTACAATGCCATCTTTTGAAAGAGAATGGTCAATCTGATACTTGCCTTGTCTGTTTACTTCAGGCTTTGGAGTCCAAGCTTGCATCTTGCCGAAACTTTGTGTATGACCAGTCTCCAAGCAGACCCTCAGTGTCTATGTACATGAACAGGGATGTCCTTGAAACACGCCTGAGTCCTCATCAGCCTCTGTGTGATACAGGGTGAGTGCTGGGCTCTGCTGGTGTCTAAGTGACAGCTGTTGGTGTTGGAACTTAGGGACTGAAATTTAGTATATAAGTCTTTGTTTTGGTAGAGACATTTTCAAAGTATGTGAAATTCAGTTATTCAGGATTATGGTTTGAATGTTTCAGGTCAGTTTAAAATTTGGAGTCACTAGCTGATGAAATTCGAAGACTAGCTGCAATCAGGTTTTGAATACCTCAAATCTGAAGGAAGTACCAGATGTGTTTGATTATAAATCAGTGTTTAAATGGGATAAAGTACAACAGTTCTTGCTTATTGGTTCAATTTGTTTTATGCTTTATGTTCTTGTACAGGTGATGTCTCAGGAATGTTATGGCATGTAGGGAGACTTCCCTTATCATAGTTAAGATTCTCACTTATGGGAGAACTGGAAAAAAGGTGAATAGTGGGTCCACTGAGAATGCTTTACAGTTGCTAAGATGTGTTTTTAAGTAGCTGCTGACAAGAAGTTACCTTATTCAATATACACATTTCTCTGAATGTTTGAACCAGTTGTCCTTTTTTAATCAAATGAAGAAAAATCAGGAAGGTTATTGCAAATTGCCATTCAGTGTCTGCTTAAACTCTGCCAATCCTGCACTGCACATTCTTTAGGTTCTGTGTTTAGGTAAGTGAAGTGCCTGTAGTACACTTTGTTTCAGACTTAATTATTTGGCCACACCCTTGTGCTGGTTTGTCCTGGTACCCAGTGCCCAGTGGTGTTGTTTAGAAGGACTGTTCCACATTGTACTTGCTCTCCTAACCTGGAGAGAAACCTCATGAAAGCTCCTGCAAGAAAGCCTCAGGGGCCATACATTTACATATGCATGAGCTGATTATCTGTCTACTGCTGCAATGCTAAACTGAAATTCCAACACCTGTAAAAGATAGTGTTCATTACTCAGAGGGAAATGGAGCCCTGTGTTAGAGTGAAAACTCAGCCCAGTTAAGGAATGGGTTGGTGCAGTGCTCAGAGTGCTGTTCTCTCATCTCAGCTGGGTGGTTTGTTCTGGAAGTGAGCAGTTATTCTGAGCATGGTTACACGGAGTGGGAAATGCCCTGACTTCAGTTTTGCCTTTGCAGGTTGGTGAAACGCCTGGAGTTTGGAACACGGCCTTCACACGTTCCTGGACCCATGAGCCATCCCTCACAAAGTGTTGTCAAGATGCTGCTATGAAAAGCTTGGCTGGCTTTGGGAAAGGAGAAGAAATGTGTATTTCAAACTTTAGTTTTAAAGAGAATATCAATGAGCGAGCGTACAGCAGTGTCAGGGTAGGTGAGAACTGAACAAGCAGTCACAATTGGCAGTGGCTTCCAGTGGGGCCTCTGGGCAAGTTCTGTGGTGACAAGGTGTGACAAAGCAATGCTGACTGTGGCAGTGCAGGACTGGGAATTGCTTCCTGCATCAGCTACTGTAAATAGCTCCTTGAAGGTCGCTTCTTTTGACACTACCAAAGCCATAGTCCTCCTGCCTACAACACAGCAATATTCACTATGCAGCTCCTCAGGCTTTGGCTTTTGGTGTTAATACACCACCAGTTCTGGCTGGAATTCTGCTTTCTACCATGGTTGTTGTGTGCTGCAGTCATCCAAATTAAAGAGGTGTTTTTATGTGGAGAAAGGTGTATTTCTGCAGGGGAGCTGCTCAGCTCCTCGTGGGATGTTTGCTGATCAGAATGTTGCTGCACAAAAACCTGCCTCTGTAGTGGCAGGATGTTTCTGTAAGCAATGATTTCTCATTCAGAACAGGTCATGGTTAAAGGTGAGACATGTCTAGTGCTGAGAGTGCTCAGGAGATCCCAGAGCTAATAGCATGCAGACTTTTTTTTTTTTTTAACCCCATAGTGGCTCATAAAGCCTGGTGGTGGTTGTAGGAGGCCAAACCTGATCAAGTTTCTAGTTTTAACATCTTGATAGGTGGGTTTTACTGCTTTACAAACCTCCCTTCAATAAGGTGCCTTGGGTGTTAGTGATTTTTTTATATTTTTATTTTTCTATATGAATGTATCAGCTGTTACTAATTTAGAAATGCTTTTTTAACCTGAAAAGCCCTTTATGCTAGAGAAGTGTTTATGAGTAGAGAATGTTTTTTTCAAATTATTTTTCCCCCTGTAGACTATTACTGTATTTGTTTTTTAAATGGAGTAGATTCACTCCCAGTGTTAATGTATTTTATGGAAGCCTGTACTTGCAAAACTAATCATGACAAAACAATTTTTATGGGTTTTTTTTGTGGCAGGGGATGGGGAGAGCTTACTTGACAAAAGAATACATAAATGGGTTTGATTTTTTTTTTTTTAAGGAAGTGCTGTGAAAACAGCCACTGAGGCACCTATTTCTCTAGAATATGTAAACCACAGATGATTTCCATTTCTCAGTCCACCTACAAAGTTGATTTAACTGCGGAGCAGAATAAAGCTTATTTTGAATGTGAGTTGTTGATGCATTTTGAGTTTTTTGGCAAGTTACTACTGTGGGTTTTACATGTTCAATTTGCTGCTTCTGCTCCAAGCATTGGTGCTTAAGACCATTTAATATGAAGTTGGACTTGCTTGTTTTCTTGTTCCCGCACATGCAGGCTCACAAACTGTGTTGATAACCAGCTCTTGAGCATTTACAGCTCTGTGCCTGATCAAGCAATGATCAAGTCTTATCCAGTAACTCCTAACCCCTCAGCTTGTCATCTTAAGTGCTCTAAATGGATTCTTCCTTTACTCTTTCATGAGCAGAGAGAATTCTCTGGGCTCTGGTTCTGCTGGCTGAATGGTGCCAAGTCTGAATCCCCAGTTCATGATCTCTGCACTTGTGAAACAATGCTTAGATTTAGAAGATGATTGCTTTAGCTGTCAAGGTGGATGCTTGTGCATGATTTGCTCTCCCTGTAGTCACACTGCTTAAGGTTCACTTGCTGTTCAAAGGCATCAAGTAAGCTCTCTGTACTTGATTTAGAGTGATTTTACATCCTGCTTTGCTGTGCATGGCTCCCTACTGCCCCGGTGTGACCACAGAGCTGCTGCTGTCTGAAAGTGCTTGAGCTGCAAGCGTTTGTGGTAGGTCCTGGTAGCTCCCAAGAGTAGGTTGTGGTCTTGCTGGAGTGCTCCAAAAATAAAAAGTAACTGCATGCTGATTCCTTACTGCAGAATAGCTTGGCTTGGATCCCTGTATTCAGTGTGAGCTGCTGTTCCTAATGGTTTCAGCCTGCTCTAGAGGCTTGGTTGGAAATATTTCTGCACATAACAGACATCAAAGGCTGGGTGCATTGCCCACAGATAGACAGGTAGGGCCCCCACTGCTTTCCAGCTCCTGCACCTGAGTGCTGTGTCTCTCTGCAAGTCCTGTGCCTGTCAGTCCTTGGGTGCATCCCAGGGCACCTCAGCACTGTGTGTCCCTGAGGGAATCAAACCTGTTCCCTGTGGTTATTCTGTTTTACTTCCAGCTTGGTGTACGAACTTTTTTGTATTTGTTCAAAAGCATTACTTTGAAGAAAATCAGGGGTTTGTTCTAATGGTTACAGATGAACTTTTGTAAGAACTATTTCGGTTTTAGAGAAGCTCTGCTGCATCCCCCCTTCCCTTCAAGTGACACCTGTACACAAGAATAGTGGAGTCATTTTTATAGCCTTTTATTAGTGTGTAAGCACATCCATGGTGCATATAAAACTGTAACAGTTGACTTAATTTGAACAAATGATATTTTTCAGTAAGTGATTAAAAAGGCACTTCCACCTTGTGAATTGTGCATCGGGGGTGTAGTAACCAGGAGAAAACCCTATATTAATTGAATACTCAAAACAAAATGAAAGTTTAAGAAAAGATTAACTGACCAATGCCTTTTTTTCTGCTGCAACAATCTCACAAATCCTCTGTAGACTATAGTTTACTGGGATTTAAATCATTTGAGCTACTAGAACTCACTTTCTGCAAGATGCCCAAAGTGAATTACTCTGTTAAAAATCCCCACCTTTTCAAATACGCTTCATGGTACGAAAAGTTTTGGAGTACTTTTAGTGTCAATCTATACATTGGAGACAAGGCAGTTGTGCTTTTATCTGTCAGAGGAGTGGGTGTATGTGACCTTGACACTAAGAGTAGACTTATACAGTGCTAAATATTGTCCTCCCTCCCTTCCCTTGCTGCAGTGCAATTTTTGAAGCGTGTTTATTCACTGGCTTTTGTTCCATTGAAATCTCCGTCTCTTGCATCCATTTCGTCATCACCTCCATCTGTTGCATTCTCAATTATTCTTCTGCCTCCAGATCTACGGGGTGGGGCAAAAGATGTTGGCTCATTTCCCCTCCTGCAGTAAGAGGGGGAAAAAAATGGAAAAAAGAAAATCAGATGCTAGGTCATTTGGAATCCTCACAAATAAGAGTTTTGTAACAGGACCTGTGGGGCTGATGGTTCTAAATGCAGAAAAGCCAAGAGCTGTGGGCCTCTAATTCCACTTTCTGTTCTGTAACTTGTAATAGTAATTTGTGAACAGGCTGAGTCTCTCAATTGCTTGGAAATGAGATGGGTTCCCTGTTCTTGTGCTTGTGTCCTTGTCCTCCTCTAAACAGTCTCATCAGTCCCAAATCACCCCCAATCTTCCCCTCATTTCATTGTTTTCCCCTATGGGAACTGCAACTGAAGGTATTTGAAAGCAGTGGAGAAAGGGACTGCTCATCCACTGCAGCAGAGGAGTGTCCCTCCTGTCCCTCTGGAGGAGCAAGCAGACAGAGCAATTTGTACAGAATTCCTGCCCACCAGTTCCTGCAGGGCCTGGGGCAGTGCTGTGGATGGCAGCAGACATTTCTGAGCCCACAGTGCACGGGCTGCATTGGTCAGAGCACCACAGGTGCTGTGACAGGTGTGACACCCAGGTTCTCAGTAACTCCAGTCTCCTTCCCAGCAGAGAGAGGAAACAGTCATGGCTTTGTAACTGTTGTAACCCGGGGACTGATGCTTAGCAGTGCAAGTGTCCTACAGGAAATGCTTTTCCCACTTTATCCCCTTTTCCTCTCCCATCTCCCTCCCATCCCCATATATTTCATAGGCACATCCCAAGGCAGGGACACTTTGGTCCTCAAGGTTAATTTCTGGGGAGGTGTGAGCAAGTGAGACAGACGATGGGTTTGTCCCATGGCCTCCATTGCTAATGTGCTATAAAGCATTTCAGGTTTGTGACATGGCCTCTCACTTGCCCCTCATTAAGCAAACCTTTGTAAAGGCTTGAGACCGCAGATATAAGCAATAAAATAAATTCGTGATCACTGGATATTGTGCCAAAAATACTAATTTGGTGTTAAATAGATCCGAGACTGCACTTTTGGGTACAGCAATCATGCCTAAATATTTAAAGGCTTGTCTTGTCCTTGCAAAAGACTAAGCCAGTGCCCTTTCTGAAGCAGCTATTTAAGTCCAAAGTTCAGTCTTCCATGGGAAGAGAGTAGGAACATTGGCTGGGCTAACTTAGTTGAGAGGCATGAATCTGCATTTCCAAGATGGAAATGGGACATGTAGTCTGCTTTCCTTAATTCTGCCCTTAAACTTCAGTGTGAGCAGGCAATTAGCTAGCTAATAAAGCTTCATGTAAGATCTGCTGATAATTAACCATGGTTGTTCCGGTGCTGATGGCATGTGTTGAACACAGGGGTTTGTCATTTCTGTCCTGGTGTGTGCTTGGCAGGGTCTAACAGCAGGGTCTCTTATTTTACAGCAGCAGAGATTTGTTATTATTATTTGGCAAATAAGTTCTAATTAGGTTAATAAATTTGTTAATTCTTGTTAATAAAGGAAGAGCTCTCCACCCCTTGGACTAGTGCTGTCTGGACTTGGTTACTCATGAGTCATTTGTGCTGCAGTAATTCACTGAAGTGCTGTAAGAGAACATGGGACTGGAGGGAGCAACAGCAAGTCTCACCAAATTGTGCACTACAGTTTTGGCTACAAAGTGAGCTCCTTATCATACACTAACTACTTATTAAACTGTTGCAGTATGCATAAACTTACCAGTTCTTTAAACTGGTATTGGCCCTGTGGATAAAACCCTTTTGTTTATATCTGTTCCTCTTGAAGAAGTTTATGTGTTTGATAATATTCATGTGGTCATTGGTATTAGTACCTTTAGAACAATGTGTGTATCTGGGATGAGCCTTCAGCACCAGTGTTTGCTTAGCACCTCTGTATTTAATCTGCCTTTCAACAACTGCTACTGGAGTGGTGCTTGAGTAACAATCTGACTGGAAATATTAGGCTGACTAAAAGGCACATGCAAGGACAAGACATCATCTTTAAATATTTGTGTATTCACAGCAAAATCCAGCATATGTAAAATAGAAAATATACAAATATTACAAGGCAATAGCTCTTTAATTTTTGCAGTGCAGGTATTATTCCTGTCTCCAGAGAATGTGCTAATAAGTATAACATAATGCTGTGCTAGATTACAGTGTCAGCTTTAATGTCTGTGTCCGTGCTCTATGTTTTAATACAGTAAACAAGCAATTTAATGTCTGTAAAATAGCTCTAAAAGCCTCAGTAATAACTCTTTGTAAGCAATACAGGCACAGAGTGCTATGTAATGAAAGGCAAGACTTTCTCTTCTGTCTGTGATTGTGTGGTGTGTGATAAATCACATGCAAGTAAGTCTTTCCCAAATCTCAGGTGAATTAGATGGGCTCTTACCTTAGGTCAGCATTACAGTAGGCACAAGAAATACTGTGAAATTCTAATGACATGCTGTGACACTCCATATTCATTAGTCCTTTTAATCAACTTTACTAATCAATGGTGTATTTTATTTGAAAAAAAATTACTTTTTGTGGCAGTGCACAAAGATGATGTGCAAAAAAAAAAATTCATGCAAAAAAAATCAGAGTACTTGCTTAGGTACTCTGGTGGTAGAGCTTGTGAGAATGCAACGTTGGTAAGTCTACGTCAGTACATAACCTACTTGTAACAAAGATGTATCACTGATGAACAGCTGATGGTAGCTAGATTATTGTAATATTTGTCTTTTTTGATAAAACAGATAATTGCCAAGATATCCAAGCCTTCACAGTTTGCAGAAACCTCACATAATTTTAACCAGGGCCAAAGAAAATGGAAATTTGTGCAATACAAGCTAGCTGCAAAGTTGAAGGCATGGTACCTGCTTAGTCATGCGAAGGTTCCTGTGTCCCTCTGAAACAGAGATAAAGAGTCCTGGGCAGTTATACTAGGCACATGGTCATGATCAGAGGTAGGTAATTACTTCTAAATAATTAAACAAAGTACATTACAGCCAATTACATTACATTTAGATAAAACAAAAATGAGCTATATGGTATTATGTGTAAAAGAGCTGGACACAGCCACTGCTTCATAAAGCAGCCAGGAGCATGTAACTACCCAAGGTGGTGCTAATGGAAAAGGCTGCTACATCCATAACCCTTCACTTTGAAGGGAATCCACATCCAGTAACACCGAAGCATGTTACTGGTAAATAGCCTGGCAAACTACTTTGAGAACACAGGTAGACGGGTGATTGTTTTTCATCTGACGTACTGTTGGTCTTAGGTAGCAGGCAAAATTTTATGGTATAGTGATGCAGATAGAGCAATTTCTTTATAACTCAAGTCAGCCTCTTTATTTCAGTGAGCTCATGTTTTCAAACCCAGTGAGTGCAGAACTCAGGGATGTAGCTGACTGCTTACAGCTTTATCTTTTTCCCATGCCGTTTTAACAAGAAAATGCAAAGGGACGTTTTTATCTTTTCCTTGCTCTGATGACACTGAATCCCATAGTGGTGAAGTTCAAAGATACTTTAGAATAAGAATAATTTAATGTGCTTTGCTTTTTACTGCCTGTGATGTCCAAGACTGTTCACAGTCGTTACGTGTGAGTTGTGCATGTGTGAAAGTGTGAGAAGCACAAGCATTTCTACACTTTTGTGACTACTTCTGTAAAATAGATACAGCCATTATATAAGGGGTGTTTTCAAAAGCAATCAAGCCTAATTCTGATCCAATTGAAGCCAAAAGGATTTTGATTAGAGAAGAGTAAGGCCTGTGCCATGTTATCACAGTTCACCTCAGCTGAAATCCTGAGGCTGCTGCAGTCTATGGAATGCACTTCACTCCTGACTTCGGCCTTTTGTTCTGAGCCAAGCTAACACAAGGAGTGAGTAACTTCGCAGCATTAGCAGTGTCTGTTCCTCACCTGACAGATTTTTTTTCCACTTTTGTAGTTCAGCTCTAAATTTCAAGGCTGTCAGTGAGTGGGAAAGGCTATCCCAAACAAGGGTGCTCTACCTGAGCTTGCTCTTTAGTGCTGCAACCTCCCGGCCCAGGGCTTCATTGCTCTCAGTGGCTTCATCCAGCTCCCTCTGCAGCTTCCTGCGGTTTGCGTTGATGCGCTGGGACTCTTCCTCAGCCTCCTCCAGCTGCCTTTTCAGCTGCTTGAGCCGTGCGTTGCCCTTCTCGGCCTAAAGGGAAATTTCAGAATAATGCTTTAATTTGTAATGCTTTACATTCCCCGTTTTAATTTCATGCTTCTATTGAGGTTTGTACTGAAACATGGCCCAAATCAAAGACGGAATCTTACAGCCTGAAAATAACTTTGCTTTGTGGGAGTTCATTTTGCTGATAGCTACTGTATTCAGACACAAGCTCATTGTTTCTTCTTCTGCATAGTCCTACCTCTGCTTTTCGGACTTGCAGATGGATTTGCATTAGATAAAGCTAAATTTAATGTAAAATGTGTTCAGCATCTCTATTCATGTTGCACCAAGGGTGTTGTGCACAGTCCTGTATATTGCTGTGCAGTCAGACTGTTACATCTGGCTGATTAAAATGGACTTGTGCTTTGGCACTTGATGTAGCATTGAAGAATTACATTGTCCCATCTTTTAGTAATGGACTGTATGGCTCTCCCAGCACAGATTCCAAGCATACAGGGTGCTTTCTAGAAGGGCATTTGCTTGAGGCACAATGTTGAATCTTCTTTCTTAGGGCAAAACCTAAAAACTCCTGTGCCCTCGCCTAAGAGCCTTGTGACATGGTCTGTACCTGATCTTTGTACTGCTCTGCTTGCTTCCTCTCGTCCTCCACCTGCAACAGTGCATCCTTCAGCTTCTTGTCCTTCTGGCGCAGCGTCTTGGCCGCTGCCTGCTTGTCTCTGCAATGACAGGGCAGTGTTTGGTGATGTGGAAACTCTGTACTCTTCACCTGCCTTGGGCTTGTGGCTCATGAAACTGGCACCAAGGACCCCTGTGTTAAAGGTCTTACTGAATTTAACAGGTGAATTCTAAGGAAAACTTTAAGGCATGTTCTTCTGAGCAAAACAAAACCAAATATATGTCTCTGCTGTATGCTAGAGGTGCTACAGGAGATATATTCTGAAACATAAGGTGATTTCCTGAAGGAATAATCCAGCAAGTGTCCAATGTGTTATGGCAGTTAACCTGGCAGAGTCATAGGGCAGTTACTCTGAAATGTAGGGGTGCAGATCCTTGCCTATGGTACCAGTAGAACTTTTCAGCAATAAAATGGATCTTAATCAGAAACTGTAGCAACTCCAGTTACTTGCCATATGTCTCAGAAATGTTAAGTGAGAAAGAGACTTTACCAAGTTTAGTGGCACTGAGAGCCTGATGACACAAATCCCTGTGTGCCTTTGTTTATTTTCTATCTCATTAACTGGAACAATAAATAGACAGCGGTGCCCTTAGGAGACCAGTACCTGGCTTCCTGTTCCAATTGCTCTTCGAGAGAAGCAATTTTGGCCTCCAGAGCAGCAATTGTGGCTTTGAATTTGTTCTTCACAGCTCCCTCCATCTCCTGCAGTTTACTCTTTAGCTCTTTGTTCTGCCTCTCCAGTTGCTGCCGAGCGTTTTCGTTCTTCTGTGCAGTTGAGCGCTCTGTTGCCAGCTCATTGTTCAGCTGCTCTGCCTGCAAGGTGAGAAGGGATGCTGTCACAAGTGTTGCATGCTTTCAGACAAATAACAGGTGGCAGTTTGGGAAGGCAATCCTCCAAATTCTCAGAACCACAAGTAGCTTTTGCTGGAATATGAACAGAAAGTGCCGTGTGCTGGAATGAGCTGTACCTGCTGTACTGCTTTCCTCATGCGGTCACCCATTGCCTCTATGTTGCTTTGCTCCTCTTCTAGCTCTTCCTCCAGTTGGGCAATTCTTGCCTCCAGGCGCCGTTTCTCATCCTGAAGGCTTGTCCTGGAAATTTAAATTTAAAAAGTGAGTGGTTATGGCTCTGACCATATGTTATGATTGTATTATGAACTGCCAATAATTCAGAAAAGAACTAGATGTTTCAATGGAAGTAGTCATATGTGTGCATGTTGTCTTGTCAAGACCAGATGGCTGTTGGGAACAGAACAAAACTTCTCTTGGCAGCATTAGTAGCACGTTCAGAGCCTTGTGTGTAATTTGGTGTATTCCTACCTTCCAGAGGCAGCGCTTGCAAGTTCCTCGGCCATCTCTTCTTTCTCCTGGTCTGCTTGTTTGCGAGCTCTTTCTGCAGCAGCCAGGTCCTAGAGAAATGGAAAAAGCAGCATAGTAAAGAAATGAGTAAATGTTCAAATAGTTATAGCATGATTCAGAGGACTGTACATTTTCTAAAGCTGGTATGAAATGGGTTGTCTTGTTAACAGAATAAATTCTTGTCATGTCATAAATCCTAGGGAAGTAGAATGCAATACACTTTATCCAGCCTGTCAGCAGGTTTCTATTTTATTTGTTTTAGTCACAAGATGGCCATTTAATACAGGTAGGAATAAAAGCGCTAAGCCCTCAAGAATTTATTGCTATTGAAAACAATTTGTGTTGGATTGTATAGTTCATTTCCCTTTAAGGCTGGCGATCTGTACCTTCTTCCAAGGTGATTTATTTCAGCTCAATCTGACTGTGCTCAGATGTAGATCCAACAAGCTTTAGTGGAGTGTGGGGAGCACATGGAACTTGTTGCAAGTTCAGTCCCTAAGAGCTGTTAGATTACTTCACTGCCAGTTCTGTTTTGCTACTGAAGGCCATGTGTAATCTCCTTCATTCTGCTGTAGGTTTCCCACTTTACCTCCTGAAGCTGCAGGAGTTCTGCTTCCAGACTCTTTGCTTTCTTCTCATTTTCTCTGGCTGTAGCAAATATTTCTTCTCTGGCAGCCCGTGCATCATCCAACTCTCGTTGGTAGTCCTTCATCTGAGCCTTGTTGAAAAGAATAACAAATCTGTTACAATTTCAGTTGAAAGAAATGTGGACGGAACAGAAACATACACATTTACATTGTAATAATGCTGGTGAAATTATATTTTCTGCAGAGATCTGGTAGCACATGTTGGAAAGATCTGAAATGCTATTCCAAGGAGGGCAATGCTTCCACTTGAACACTGCATCTTTTGTAATGCCTATTGTCCATATGTCCTCTCAATATATGAGTACATGCAGAGTCTTAATGTTTCTGATTAAAAACATTTTTGTTGGTTAGTTGTTAGCGTGTGACAGAACAGTTGATATGGAAGTTTAAAATATAAACAGGAACATGCTGATTCAAAGACAACCTGATTTCTGAACAGTCTTTTATGCTCAAGAGTCAAGTATTAGAACCCAGATTGAAGCCCTGTAATAGATTTTATCTTATAGTCCTTTCTCTCCATGTGAATCTTTGTTTTCCTCCATATGGGTAAATCAGTAGCAGATGAGCATTGGCTAGAGAATTCTGGAAGCTCTCTACCACGATGAAATTTAAGATTTTAATCATTTGCCCTGTGAATTTTTCCACTGTCATTCAAACTGAGCATTCAAATACTGATATTTGAATGTGGCAGTCTAGTTAAAATTCCCTTTCTGACCAATCATCTGTAATGGGCATCAAGTTCACAGATGTCACCTAACTTCTGTATTGTGGCTGTATAAGACACAGAGATAAGATACAGTGGGAAAACCTGTATTTTTGGGGTTACTTACCTGTAATTTACGAAGTTGTTTGATGGCTTCTTCCCGACCTTTGTTAGCAGAGTCAGCCTGGCTCTCCAGGTCTTTAACATCCATCTCCAGCTTCTTTTTGGCAGCAGCTGCCAGGGCACGTTGCTTCCGCTCATCTTCCAGTTCTGTTTCATATTCATGGAGCTGATCATTAAGGAAAACAAGTTCAGTTTAGCAAAGTCCTTGGGGACTCTTAAACACTACGTCTGAATAGTATATACAGACTCCATATCTCTGTTAACTGTGATTTCCCTGGCAGTTAAAACAGATTTCCGTTTTTGTCCCAAAATTAAAAGTTTTTTTTGAAAGGACTCAGCAATTTGGGTCCTGTATTCATGGAAATATGTGTGTTACAAGATGATGACTATAGAAGTTGTCCTTGCTGTCACAACACTTCTTACAAATAGGTTTTATCCTGTTTTCATCTCCAATGCTTTTGTATGCATTCAGTGTACCTTGGGAAGACAGATGTATTAGAAGTTGTCTTTTTTCACTTGCACTGAGAATACAGGGAAGGTGGTTCTGACTATGTCAGAAATAACAATTCATATCCTTTGTACTATGTTGGTTCTAGAGTTAAACAGCTACATTTGTTGGTAACTCTGCATCTGCTACTGAAACAGGGAACCCCCCCTGCCTTCTTTACTATAGAATAACCCTTTTTTTCTTCTTCTTTTTTTAATCACCAAGTTCAAGGCAATGTAATGCTTTTTTTTCATTATAGTTAGTGAGGTGTTTTAATCATGGCATTAGGTTGGGGCCTTTCAACTGGCTTGGTTAGCTATTTACAAAGGCAGAGTTGGGAATGGTACCTGTCTGAGGAGTTGTCTTTTCTTCTCCTCATTCTGTTCATCTCTGGCTTGTAAATCTCTTTCAAACTGGCCTTTCAGAGCCTGCATGTTAACTTCCAACCTGAGTTTGGCATCTTCTGCAGCCTGTAGCTCATCCTCTAGCTCTTCTAGTTGTGTCTTCATCTCTTCTACTTGCTGTTCAAGGGTACGTTTAGATTTCTCCAACTCATGGACCTTTCAAGCAATGAGAATTTAATAGATTTGTTATAAGAAGTAAGAATAATTCTAGTTATACACAGTATACCTGCAGCATAGGCCACATTTGAAACTATCAGGTGTGGACAATGAATAAGATAATTTGCACTGTAAGTGCTAAATTAGTTTTATTTTGTGCTTGCAAAACTGTCTTAAAATAATGAGATTCTCTTTATCCCAATCTTTCATTTTTCATCTAGTCAAATATCATAATTTAATTTATTTAGTGTTAGAAGTAGTATAATCATGTGCCTGTAATAAAAGAAGTGATTGGCAATGCAGAAGTGGAAATTTGCTGCAGTTATGTAAGTAAATATAAGGCAGGTGGCAAAGTCAAATATAACTAATAAAATAAGATTTGCAGAGTTTACAATTTCAAAGAAGTGTAATAAACTAATACATTATTTAGAAATCAGTTAGAATCTCCTTCATGCTTGAAGTTATGTTAAAAATAAACATAACTTACAGTTACTTTGCCAAGTCCCTTGAAAGTTTGGACACAAATGAAATAACCTTTGAATTTTTGTATGAAATATCTGATCTTGCTGAATGGATTTGTGTGCTGCAGAGAATTTCCCACACTGAAAACAATTATATCTTTTTTTAGCTGCTATTTTAAGTTATTGTTGTGGAGATTATTCTAAGGCCAAAACTTACATTCTTGCCAACATCATCTTTGGAGCTAACAAGATCTTCCATTTCAGCTTTCAGCATTTTGTTTGTTCTCTCCAGTTCTTCTTTGGCTTCCAAAGCCTCTTCAAGTGCTCGAGCCAGTGACAGAGCCTTTGTTTCCTTTTCTCTAGCTTCAGCTTCTGCTCTGTCCCTTTCATCTGCATATTTTGAGGAGATGTTCTTCTCTTCAGCTAGCATCTGTGAAAAGGTAGTGTCAGTACAGGAGGTCATTAGTAACAGGCTTTTCTACTGCAGCTGCCTTGTCAGTTGTTAATGACAGAGAAGAATCTCTGCTTTTGATAAATGCACATTTTTTCTATAATTAAATTTTAGTTAATTTTTTGTCCCCTTGTCCCAGTGGACACTCTGTGAGTTCCAGACAGGTGATAACACAGCAAGGGAGAATCTGAAGTCCATACCTGATCAAACTTCTTCTGTTTTTTCTCCAGGTTAGAGACCAGCTGACGCTGGTTGTCCAAGTCCACCACCAGGTCATCCAGCTCCTGCTGGAGTCTGTTCTTGGTTTTTTCCAGTTTGTCATAAGAAGCAGCCTTTTCCTCAAACTGTTGTGTGAGACTTTCAATTTCTTTCTGAAGTTTCTTTTTGCCTTCTTCCATGAATTCTACTGTGGTGGTAAATTCCTGTATCTTCTTCTTAGAGTCAGAGAGCTGAAATTTGAATTCAGAGGACAAATATTTGTAGCTGTGCCAACAAAACTTGGCAGAGAGACGAAAACTTGGCCAGGAGACAACTAAGACCTTGAGCTTTCCTAGTTTGACCTGTGTGAAGCTGGTGACAGTTATCCATCACCCAGCCTTCATAAAATGAGGCACAGCACAGACCTAGGATGCACATACAGGCCTTGTGTGCAAGACTGTGTGTGGAGCTACCTTGCATTTGTACCTGTCCTAGGGATGACATTTTAAAGGACAGGGGGACTGCTGCCTCCATTGTGGAGCACCACTGGTGCCATCTGGGCTAACAGCACAAATTCCCTGAAGGTCCTTGTGCTGTGCCAGGACAATTCTGCAGATCCTCTGGAATTGCCAACACAGCTCTCAGTGATGGAGCTAATGATTTAACTATGGCACTGATACCTGTATTGTCAGTGTTGAAATATGTCTCTCCAGATTTTGTTTTGCTTCTACTTCTTCATCCAACTGCTCCTGCAAGCTGTTCTTTTCATCCTCCAACTGGCGGAGCTTGGTGGACACATTTAGCTTCTGCCGTGTTTCTTCCTGAAGCAGCTCCTGCAGTCACCACATCAATTGGCAAGACAGTCATTAGTTTAGGTCTTTTTATGGTGCATTTTATGAATATTGTAGGTGAGCTGATCTTGGATGCAAGTTTACCTGTGTATCTTGTAGCTGAGATCCTAAGGTTGCAACATCTTTGGTCAATTTGATATTTTTGCTTTCTGCTTCATTGAGCAAACTGGTGACATTTTCAACCTCCACCTGTGAGATGCCACAGAGAATAAACTCAGTTATTTTGCAAAGCTTTGAAATCTTCCTTAAACTTTACTTTCCTTGGATTTGTCTGAAATCTTATCTAATGCAATTTTTGACTAGTTTACCATAGTATTTTTTATTCTATATCTAGTCATGTTCATAAAGCAATAATAGTATGTTCCTTGCAATGAACTGCAAAGGAGAATGGGGATTTTTGATGGATTTTCTTTCCTCTTCCCAAGTTTGACAGAAGTTGATGCATTTGATTATATTTTCTTATTTATCCACCAGCTCAGAATAATAAAGCAAAGCTTACTGCAGCTATGAACAAGATGTAACAATAAGCTTGATTAGTATATCTGGACATAGAACATCTACCAGAGAACCATTTAAAATGATATTTAGTTATTTCTTAAACTGTAGATAAGTGAGCATTCTCCTTTCCTTATCATCTTTTCTGAGCACGTGTTTAATAGCTGTCTAATACATTTCCAAAAGCCACACACCTGTCAGTCTTCCCCACCACCCAGAAATGAACAAACAGAAAGAAACTGTCAGACCTGCATCATGGTCACTGAATCAGTGATGGCATTACAGACTGCAACACGTACAGAGGGGTGGTGAGACTAGAAGCTCCCAGTTCCATGAGATGGAGTGGTTGTAGTTGATTAATTGTGTGATAATTGAGGAAGGAGTTTAAGGAGCATTTTGGCTGCAGGGCCATATTCCTCTAGATACACCCTCACAGGACAGTATAAACTGGGCTTCTCAGTCCCACGGTGTCACAGCAAAGCATCAAACTCCTTCCTACCTGTAATTTATGGACTTTTTCATTGAGTTCTGTCCGAACACGCTCTCCCTCAGTGTATTTGGACTGTAAATCCTGCAGCTGTACTTCCAGCTTCTTCTTCTTGTGCTCCACATCTTGTTTGGCCTGATTCAGGCTCCTGACTTCATTAGCCAGATCAGCATTGTCTTTCTCCAGTGACTGTTTGGTCTTATCCAAGTTTGCTTTAGCCTACAAGCATGTGAAGAAGTGAATAAAGATGATTTATAAGAGGAATTTGTGTTATCTAGGAGGTAGTTTTCAATTTCTGTTCAATTTCAATTTCTGTTTACCCGTTTAAATTGTTCCAGCTGCTCTGTCAGCTCTTCCACAGCCTGAGTGTGCTTTTGCCTCATCTCCTGGACCTGGGCTTCATGAGTTCGAGTCTCCTCCTCCAGGGCTCTCTTCAGCACTGTGACCTCCTGCTCACGCTTTGCTCTGGAAGGTGATACATATCAGTGGAGCAGCAGCAGATAAAGCATTCCAGCCCTACTGCAATGCCAGTGGGCAGTATTGTACTGAGCTTGGTGACATTCCTTTTGCCCCTTGTGCTACATATCCATACCTAAGCTCCTGCTGGGTGGCTGTGGTATCCAAAGTATCCTCAAGCTCTGTCTTAAGAGCCTCCAGCTCTTCACCGAGGTCTCTCTTTTGCTTTTCTGCTTTGTTTCTTGCAGCTTTTTCAGACTCCAAGTCTTCCTGGAGATCAGAAATTACAGATTCCAATTCTCGGATCTTCTTGAGGGCGTTGTTCTTCTGAGTAGTTTCATCTTCAAGCCTTTTTGAAAAAAGAGTGTTTCATTTTAGAAATTAAAAAAAGTAATAACTATTTCACTTTGAGGAAGTCAGTATACACTAAAGATTTATAAGTTCTGTGCATGAAAGTGCCAAAGAAAGGGAGACTGATGCAAAAAAGATCAGACAGCTGTACTTTAGCTGGATGCAATGTCTGGAGATGCTAATCAGTTGATTCAGCAAGTTTTGGTTGAGTGTTTTCCCCCTTAAATTTATACAGAAAATCCACTGAGATTCTGGAGTGGATCAAGATCAGACTCTTAATTAATTTTTGCCTATTGCCTATGAAATAGATTGTTACATTTCATCATACTTGACAGCACTGCCCTTGTCTATGGGAAGAGGAGTTTTCATTGATACCTGGAGGTAATTCAATAAAATAGAGTATTTGTCTATGGACAAGCAATAGCATAATTATTTTTCACAAAAGGACATTTGGAAAATGGGGAAGCAAACAGAGGGGATGAACTGAGAGATGAGATTCATGGCTGGAACTTCTCAGTGTCTGGGAAGGGGCAAGATAAGTTCCAGCCTGAGCTTTCCACCATGTGCAGACCCAGGAGTGAGTACCTGGCCAGAGCAGCCTGCAGCTCTTCCTCCTTCTTGGCCAGTTGTGCCTTCAGGTCAGCAATTTGTGCCTGGAGCTCTGCAATCTGCTCGTGTAGATCATTTACTTCCCCGTCCAGCTTCCTCTTAACTTTGTCCAGTTCTTGTCTGCTCTTCTCTTCCTTCTTCAGCCGTACTGGAAAAGGAGGGATTTTGGTCACCAGACTGTGGTAGTGCCAGAAGTCCTTAATCTGATCTCAAGCTTAGGCAAAAAATGGTTCTGGCCTCCAGTGTGGCCATGCATTTAACTACAAGTCACTGAGTTTTTGGAAAAACACGCAATGCCTTATTTCTAGCCATCCTAAAGAAACATTTTTTTATCTTTCTCCAACATAAGCATTTTTCCCCCCTCATTTTTCTCTCTACTCTTTTATATATAACGAATAAAAGGTTTCTGTTGTTTGGCACCATGGGGATTTGGTGATTATCACCAAACTGGCTTCAGCATAAAAGATTTGGAAATACCCCAGGGATTTTTAAAAAGTTCTCTCCAATTCTGTTGAGGTTTTTTTGTCCTGTGCCAAGGAAAAAGAAAAAATTCTACAAAACCCCAAATAAACTATTGTTCATGTTACCTTCAAGTTCAGAAATCATAGATTCATGTTTGTTCTTGAGCTTTGTAAGATTTTTGGCTTTTTCTTCTTCTTCTGCAAGATTTGTTGTTAGATCACTTATTCTTTCCTCAAGTTGTTTTCTTTCCTTAAGAAAAATAAAATACTTCTGTTAGCAAACATGTCTGTCATTGGTGATCATAAATCAACTCTTTGCCAGCCAAAAATGTCCAAGAGACTGTCCTTTTATGCTGTATTTCTTGTGATTGTAGTAATACATTTTAATTTTTCGGTTATAGAGGAGCTATGGAGTGCTCCCTAAGCTGCTACTCTTAGAATTTTGTGCTCTCTCTGATGGCTGCTAAGTACAGGGCCCAGTTTACAGAAGCATTCCCTTTTAAAAAGTACTGGAAGACATTCTTACCTTCCAGTTTTAGTCATTCAGTTTTGTTGAAATTAGTTGAAAACCAAGAGAATTATTTAGTCTATTCTTGGATAAGAAGACATGTCTTCCACTGATTGTGTATGACTGCTGTAAATATTTTGCTTGAAAATATTGTTGCTACAGCAGATCTCAAACAGAGTAGTTTTGCACAATTTTGGATTGTTTAAATGAGCACAGAAAAATTATCAGAAATGCATTTGATACAGGCTGGACTGACAGTCTGGTGTAACTGTACATCCATGAGATTAGATAGTCAAGAGTATTCCTGGTGTTCTAGTGGAAGAGAAGGTTTTCTCTCAACTTTCACTATTTTCAGAGTAAGAAAGTGGACCCAGAAATCACCTTGCTTAGCTTGTTATTCTGATCTTCCATTATCAGAATATCATCTTCCATTTTCTTTATCTTGCTATCTGCTGCTACTTTTTCAAGTTGCAGTTTCTGCCTTGCAGCTTCTTCTTCTTCCAGCTGTTCCTCAAGGTCCTTTAGGGGGGAAAAAGAAACCCACAAAACATGAATTCTAGAAATAAAATATTACTTCTACAGTTCTTAAGAAATGCTTAATGCTTATTACTGCATGTTGTAAACTTTGTTGTTTTTATTAAGAACTAGACAATCTAATAGTTGACAACATAGAAGGAAAGATTTGTTAAATGTTTTAGAGAAAAGATTAGGGTTGAGATGAGGAAGAAGAGAACTGTAGAGGAAAGAGCATCAATTGATTGTCCTTCCTTCAGAAGCACAGACATATATCCTACAGAGGGTTGTGCAGCAAGCACTGTCCTAGGATCTGAGGTTTTCCTGTCTCTGTTGTGTCCCAGTGAGATCCAAGTTATTGTTTGTAATTGTCACTTATCTGTCCTTACCAGCATTTGTTGTTGCATCTTTTTCTTCTCTGCCTGCAGCTGCTGGCTGCGCTCCTCCTCCTCCTCAATTCTGGCTTCCATCTCATGCAGGACCTCTTCCAGCTCTTGTTTCTTAGCAGCTAAACGGACTCTCATCTCCTCAGCCTCAGCATACAGCTCAGTTTCTGCCTGAAGCTGCTCTGCCAGGAGGTTCTTCTCTTCAACAAGCTGCACAAATAAAATGGAGAGGAAGTTAAGGCTTGGAGTGCAAGTTGGTTGTTTTCCTGGACATTCCTGGGGTACAGGCAGGCAGCTCCATCACACATTCTTGTGTGGATGTTGGGCCTTTACTGAAGTGACTGGGAGCTTGTCTGCACTGACCTTCTGCTCTGCACCATTGCTATGAAGACAATCATGAGTGCAAAGGAGAGAGACACCTTTCTTATAACAGCTTCTAGACATGGCAAAAGAACAGCTAGTGTTTCTCAGAGGCTCAGAGCTGTAAATCACCTGTGAGTGTTTCAGTTCCAGCTCCTTCAATTCACTCTCTGCTTTTTGTTGTCTTTCCTTAGTTTTTTGTAGTTCTTCATCCTTGGCCTGCATTTCTTCCTCTTGGCGGGTGACTTGGAGCAGTGGTTTCACCTGGAAATGGAAAGGTTTTTTAAAGAATGTTTCCTGTCAGTATTTGTGTTGTTGAGCATGGTGCTTCGTGCTTCAAGGACTGACTGGCACTAATGGTAGTGCTGTCATTGCTCAAGACTGGACAGATACTGTCCAGCCAAACTTGATGGGAACATCTTTAAAGCCCCAAGCCTTAGCAGTGTTGCTCTTGGCTGTCTCTGTGTTAATTCCTGGGGCCTTGTGAGCACCTCTGCCTCTGATAGTGTCATTTTTGAAATGTCTCTAGGCCTATTTCATCCCTTGATAATGTACAAAAGTTACATCTGTATAGAAAGGCAATGTGCACACACAGGTATGTGTTACTGCATGTTTCTGCTTGCAGAGGAGATTGCTATCAATCCAGGTAGGAAAAGTTTTCTGAATCCAAACTGAAGGCCATTCTTGAAACACCCGAGCCTCTTCAATTGGAAAATAGACTTAATTTGCATGGGTGCCCAGCAGGAAGATGTTTAGTGTCCCAGTTAGGAATTCCCAGGCTACTTGGTTCCCCATAGATATATCACTCTGGATGTTTGGAAAATTCCGTTTTACTCGGTGTTCTCATTATCCACCCATGTGAAATTATTTCATGTTGTGGCAATTAAAAAAGTCTCCAAGCATGCAAAATCTTTTATAATTTCTGCCTAACTAGATTGTTTTCTTCTCAAGTTAGAACCAATTTTAATGTTAATGGCATTATAGAACTATCCAGAGTATTTCTAACCCCAAATTTTGTGAAACTAATGAGGCTCTTGCCACCAGCTGCAGTGGGCTTTGGAACAAGGAGTGTGCCTGACAAGATGTACCTTGGCATGATGTGCATTTCATTTCTTTTGGAAAACTGAGGAGAGATTACTGATAGCAGTCACTCACTTTAGTAAACAGTCTCCACCACTGCCAGTTCCTCAGCTTCAGGTAGGCAGCACAATTTCTCTGGATAACCTTCATTGCAGTCAACTGTTGCTGTCTCTTGGCAAAGGCTCTGTGATTAAAAACATAAAGCAAATTGGTTCAGTCTGAGAATAGAAGGTGTTTGCAAGGTACACACATTAAGCAAAGAAACTCTGGCATGAGAGTCTGCTGATGAGCCACATGGTTTGGGGAGTCTGGCACAAATTCTTTTGTTGCTTTAACAGTGCCTATGCTTTCCTGAGGAAGGATGATAACTCTAGTTAGCTGTCTGGTATTTTATTTTAGTTTTTTGTCTGTTTGCATTCCATGGATAGGCACAGATGTATAGATCTAGTTCTGGGTGTGAACACCTTTCCAGAGTACACAGTTCTTGCACTGATTATCATTCTTGAGACATATTTCTTTGCCTGGCAGTTTGAAAGCCTTGATAGTATGCGGATAAAAAAGGCATTGTTGTTTATAGTTTTGTGCTGTACATTAACTGAGATCATGCTAGATGATCAGTGCTCCACACTGAAGCTGTGGAAAAAATTATTTTATGTTTTATAGATGCCAGGGGTACTGCTACTTGTAGTACATAAGACTCCAGTCATGGCTTAGAATGCTCCTTTTCCTGCTGGTACAAACACATACATGTTTAAATGATGGGTCATTGTTTCAGCTTATTGTACAGAGGGGTGTGAGCAGCCTCACAGTGTAATTGCTTCCCTGTAATGACACTGATCAGCCTTTTCTGGGCTGGAGGTGAAACCTTCATTGGACACGAGTTCTAATGCAATATAACTAATAATGAAATGTCTCAGTATCTTCAGTTTGTTATATGGAACACTAAAGGCCCCTGCAGATACTCTGCTGCAGAAGACATTCTTATTTGTCAGCACATATTCTTACTTTCTTGCTAAGTAGCCTCGGGACATAGCTTGGAAGGTGATAATAACATCTGTGATCTTCAGGTCTCTCTCTTCTTCCAGGTGAGCCAGAACACCAGTTCTGAAGAAGATTTTACTCTGTCCAATTCTGTACAAGTTGGGATCAAGCTCTAGTGCTTTAATCTGGAGGAAAACAGGGATATTTTTTAACTCCACTGCTGAGGTTTAGGGTACTAAAAATCACTTCTCGTTTCTGTTCAGTCTCAATGCTTTTATATAAGAAGTATAGGCCAGATTAAAATAGGATCAAAAATGCTTTCCTCACCATGAGTATGCAAGCCTGCTTCCCATCCATGAATCCTTTAGGAATGGCATTTGCAGCGAGAATTTCATATCTGCCAAAAGATGCTTATGTTAGGGAGGCTGAAACACACTGGGTGGTTTTGTACAGACAGACAGGAGTTGCAGCCCTGCTGAAGGCAGAGCTGGGGCTGAGGGGCTCGTACCGCTGGCGGAACTCCTGGAAGACGATCCTGTTGGGGAATCCCTGCCGGCAGATACGGATCCCTTCCAAGACACCATTGCAGCGCAACTGCTCCAGCACTAAATGGGCGTCAAGTTTGCCAGACTGAAAAGGGAACAGAAGGTATTTTTAGCACAAATTTACAACAATGTTACCATCCACATGTCTGTGTTTGAAGACATTGCTCAGCTCTGCCACGTGCAGCGAGCAGCTCAATGGGAGTCTGAAAACCAAGCATCTGAAATTTACCCTTTTTTCATGATTTGGAATGATGCAGCGGACAAAGTTGGGATTGGTATTCCTTAGGGTGGTCATCAGTTTGGTCAGCTGCTCCTTATAGAGTTGTCCAACGGTACGGAACATGCCTTTCTTGGTTTTTGAAGCACTGGGGAGTGAGCTTTCACTCATCTTGGCCATTTGGTCCAGCCCGACTATACGGTCCACTAAAATAGAAAAGAAAGAATGGAACAGTTTATATAAACTCTCCTTGCCTCACATCACACTCATCACTGCCATTGTTACACTGCAGCTTGCCAAAGAGGACAGGTATATTTTTTATGCAATAGAAGCATTCTGACAAATGTACTAGAAGTCCTCCTGGGTAAATAGTCTACTTCTGTCAAAGATGGAAATGTGGATTTTGTTAAGTAGGGACAGAATGGAGCAACTGAATACCCAGAATATATTTCATTATGTCCATGAATTAAATAGAGCTCCACAGTACTTACATGAGAGGCTTCATAAAACCTAACAATAACCTGTTTTAAATATGTAAATTTTACATATTCATCAACATTTTAACAGTGTAATGAATAATTTTTATTCTGTTGCTGAATAATATTAAGGAAATTTTTTGATAGTGCTTAAAACTCTCTAATGAAGTTTTTCATTAATGATGTCTTTAGAACACATTATTCTTATGTCTTAGTTCAGTCTCTTCCATGCTTATCATGTTCACACTTGTGTGCTGCCAGCAAGGGATGGCTGTCAAAACGTTCTGGTAGGAGTTTCTCCCTTTAAACCCCATCACTCATTTAGAGTTGTGATTCATACCATCCTTCCAAAGGTCTGCTACAAATTTGTCTGAAGACTGGTTCAGCAGAGAAGTCACGTTGTCGTTTAGTGGATCCATGTTCTTTGTCAGCCAGGCAGTTGCATTGTAGGTAACCTGCAGGGAACAGTGAGTGCTACTCATGAAATTTGTTCTTGATAAGAAATCTGGAGTGTCCAAGAACACACGGCACTGTATTCACAAAATCAGACAAATAATGTGCAAAGGTTTCTAGGGTTGAGAGCTGAGTATTAATTCTCACATGTACTAATGTCTTTAAAAAGTCTGCTTGCTAGAAAAGAATCCAAATTACTTGGATTTTCAATAACCTCAGTGATGGTAATTTTTGTTTTCTTGTGAGCTTAGCACAACCATGATTTGCAAATCTTATTTCATGTGTTGTGTAATTAAAGTACTTAATAAGCACATTTCATAATTAAAGCTATGTCTCATCAATGCAGGTACCAGAATGTTTCTCTTTGATCCTTTGAGTATCAAAGACACGAAGTTCCCTAAGTCAAAATAGCTCAATCTGTCCAGTACCTTTCCTGCATAGTGCATTATACAGAACTCTGTTTTGTCCTTGAGTTGCTTGGGCTTCTGGAATTTGGGATGGTTGCCTTGTTCTTGAATTAGTTTCTCCACAAAGGACGTGTCAGTAGCCTTGGGGAACCAGCACTCTTCATCCAGCAGAGCCAGGACACCGGGAGGGTTGGTCTGCAATGGGAGTGGTATCAGGTCAGAATCATCACAAACAGAGGCACAGAGAGAGCACCACCTTCCTCACCCCTGAGGTTACAGATCCTTTCAGGAAATAAAGGATCTCTTGTTGTACTGACACATAACTGATACCTCTGTAGTATCCCACCTACAGAGAGAGAATCTTACTGGTCTTTCGATCAGCTCAATGCAAGGTTGCAGGTCCAGGCCAAAGTCAATGAAATTCCATTCAATGCCCTCTCGCTGGTATTCCTCTTGCTCCAGTATAAACATTGTGTGGTTGAAAAGCTGCTGAAGTTTCTCATTAGTGTAGTTGATGCACAGCTGCTCAAAGGAATTGATCTGTGAAGAAGAAAGAAGGGAATTCGTAATGTTAGAAAGAGACCTTCAAGAGTGAACTTAAATGACAAGATGGTATTTGCTGTTTTGTATTTCTTTTTGCATATTAAAATAATTAAAATTTAACGATCTGTATGAGTTTAATCAGCTTGTGTCCCACAGTACATACCTCAAAAATCTCAAATCCAGCAATGTCAAGGATCCCCAAGAAAGAAGCTCCTTGTCTTTTTGTTTTATCGAGAGCTTTGTTCACGCGAGCCAGGATCCAACGGAACAGACGCTCAAATTTTGCCTTGGCCAAAGCTTCTATGGCAAAGTCTGCCTGGAAAAGTCAGATGAGATTGTAAGTGAAAGAAGAAACCCGCTTAACTGTTAATTTCTTTAGAAATGAGACAGAAAACGGATGTTTCCCTTTAGACAAGATGTAAGGAGAAATAGAAATAGGAAGAGGGAGAAGAGCTTCAGGAGAGCTGAGCAGAGTGCATGTGGTACCTGCTCTTTGGTCTGAGCTTTCTGGACAACATCTCGTCCGACCTTGATCCTTGGGGTCAGGATAGATCTTGTGAAATCTGTTACATTAATCCCCATCAGGTGGCACACTTTTTGTGCAGCTAGAACAAAAAAGTGAGATTTTATTTCAGACTGAATTGCCTCTTGGGTGGTCAGTAAGTGTTAATATGAGTAGCTCAGCAATATGCAGAATTATTTATCTTCCTTAAAAGCTTTATTGTACATACAAAAGATGACACCATAAGAGTAACATTTATGATCCAAGCAAATTCACCATTCATCAATTTATGGATTCAAGATTACTAGAAAAGGTAATGATAATTGAGGTGATTTTAAGCATGGTTTATATTTTAAAGTCTGAGAGCAATTAAACAAAAATATTGATAAAGAGTGCTTATTCAGTTGCTGTTTTATTAATTTTTTAATGTTAACTGAATTTTGAAGTGGAAAATAATACCAGTATCATCTGGCATAGAAGCTTGATCAGTGTTTCTCTCCTTCTTGAAGACAATATTACCCAGTTGTAGGACAGATGAAACAACCCTCAGTATAGCTGTAAGAGAAACAGATAATATAAATAAGGAACAGAATGGCCACGTTTTAAAAACTCTGTTCTCTGCAATAAGATTCTAGTGCCTCTGATGGTCTATACCCCTCTGGAGAGAGTAAGGCTTGTTTTAAAGGACTGTGCCTTAAAACTGCAGAAGTTTGAGAGCTGATTGAGCAAAAATCTCCACAATCTGTGCAGTGGAGCAGATGGGCCAGTCTGGGAACATCAGCACCTCAAGCTAAGTTATGCTGCTCCCCAGGCAGATCCCCTCATCTCAGGAATTTGTCTCCCACTCACAGTGCCTGTAGCATCTTCCCTGCTCAGTCACTAAAGAGTCTTTAAACTAAAAAATAAATCTGAATTAACAGCAGCTTCAAAAATGTGTGGCACTTCTGAATATCTAGTTATTCAGGGACATGTGGCTATTTAGTTGTGCAACTAAAATCAAATGTATATATCTTTAAAAGGATTAATGTCAAAATCCAGAAAAAGTATTTATTAATGTTTGATAACTAAAATGTACATAAATGTGTTGCCACCTAATCTTGGGTAGTAAAATCTACTGATATGTTTCAGATGAGGTTGTATCAATTCAGGGAGTTCTATTTGTTTATCTGTAAATTTATGTAATTTATACAGGAGAAGAATGTCCAAATGGGCTTCTTTTTTAGAGCAGGAAATCAGAGGGGTTCAAACAGTAAAATAATGACTCCTGTTGCTGCAGTGGAGAATGCTGCTGCCCACACCAGTACTGGCAGGAGAGCAGACCAGTGTGCACCAGCACCATCATCCAGAATGGCCAAGGCTGGGGTTTTGCTCAGCACCCCTCAGTCACTGATGCAGGTGAGGGAAGTGCTCTGCTGCTGCTGCTGCTGCTGCTCCAAGGCTCAGGCAATGGGAGGACGCTGCTTTTGCCACCAGGTGTCACTTGGGACACGGCAATTTGCATCCGAGGGCCCTGCACGCTCCCAGCAACACTGAGAGGTAAAAGCTATGCAGGTGGATGTCTCTGGCAGGCCCACATTTTCTAGACCGTTTAGCTGTTGTTTCATGCTCTTTGTTTTTATTTCTTGTTTTTCTGAATAAGTGAGTACATATGAACTATTTGAGCCTGTTCCAGTTCCTTCAAAAATAAATCAGATTATTTTGCAACTTTTTCATGCTAGTTGGAAAGTTCTGAACAATGGCTTTAAATGGTCATTACTGTTGATAGAGCAGGCTTAGACTCAGTAATCTCTTTTTGGATATGTAGGGGGTTCCAGTGAGAAATATTCCCTTTCAGAAACACAAGTTAGCTTTGCAAAGTGATTGTTCTGGACAGAATTAACCTCTGCATTTGCATCTCTATGCAGTGTCACTTGCAGATGTATATGTTGAATACAGTGGTGATAACAATTCTCACATGTCTGTTCCTCATCAGTAAAGCCCATAATTTTCATGGCTTCCAAGGTCTCCTGGAACATTTCATCATCTTGTTGAGAAGGAATAGGCACGTAGCCACCAGATAGAAACGTGTAATTGTTGAAGCCTTCCAGCAACAAATCATCTAAAAAGAAGAAGAAAAGCTTTATTTAAGAGCATCTACTTAATGCTCTTGGTTCATGAATTTTCCTAAGGAACAACAGAAAAATCCCCAACATTATCACCAAAGGAAGATTCTGCTTGTATGAGGAGTTTAGGGTTTTGTCAGATATTTTAAAAATAACTATTTAGCAAGCTCAATGGTATTAAGTTTCTAGTTTTCATTAGTGACTGGAGAATGTCTCTGCACTTTGGGGCAATTTTGTGTCCTAGGGACTCAAATCTGAGCCATTCTTCCCAAAATCCTTTTATTTAGTGCCATATGTAACCTACTCAGAGTTATGCCTCTCCCTATGGGGATTCATAGCCTGTAATAATAAAAATGGAACAAGGTAACAACCAAAGTGGGCCAAACTAACAGACTATTCAACCCTATTCTATGGCCAACAACAGATTCTTAGGTAAGGAACATAAAAACCAGGGGAAAGACAGAGTTACCCATTGCTTTATACGTTCTTTAGCAAGGAGTGATTTAGGGAAATATGTAAGATATGAACCATGATGTTCCAATACATCTGAAGCTGTGGCTTTCACAGTGTAATAATGTGCTGTGGCAAAGACAGTCTCTTAATTTATTTTAAAACAGTGAGCTGATATTCTTGTTGGAGCCCCCAGTTTGTTTTGTGTAAAGCAATTAATAACAATTCCCAATTTATCTTCTTGGTATCAGGGTGGGATCTGAATGGGTCTACATCTCCTGTAAATTAAAATATCCTGTAAACTGCAAACAACCTGCCTCAAACAGGTGGACATTAATTGATGCTTTCTTGTAATTCACTTGAGAAAATTGTTTTCTATAGCTAAAATACATAGCTATTTCTATGGCTGTTTATTTATAGTAAGGATTGAATGACATGTAATTACAGAAATTAAGATAAATACTTAGGCAAGCTATTGCTCAGACTATTCAATGAGATGAGAGAATCATTAGTATGGAACTTACTTCTCATCTGTTCAGAAGCTCCAGCAATCAAATAGTAAAAGATGTGAAATGTTCTTTCATCTTTAGCCTGGCGAATTGCACGGGATTTTTCAAGCAAATCTGTTTGTAAAATGTGTTAAAAAATCTTTAACATGATTCAGTCCTTTCTTAATTGTGGCATCAGCCTCAGAACCATCAATGGCATTGTCGAAATATTTGCCATGTACTTGTCTAACATGAATATGTGTCTAATTCTGTGGCAGCAGCTCTGGTATTGGTATAATCTTTACCACAATAAGCAGATCAATCTTCTACTTGCTGTTGCAGGGTAAATGCTGGTAATCATGGCAGTAAGCAAAATAGACTTAAATTATTCTAAAATCCAGGATCTAAAACTAACAGTCACAATATAACTCAAACCACTTTGAAAATGAAGCACCAGTATAATTCTTTCAACATATGGTGAGACTTCTAAAAAAAAAAAGAGTTCTTGAGGTGAGTATTGTAGGTATAAAAGCAATAAAATCAAGTTATATTTATGGACCGTTTTTGTCAATATATTTATAAGCTAATAAAAATGAAGTCATCAATAGTGTAAGTATTTTAATACCAGTCAGTGATTCACTCTTTAAAAGCTAAAATGCTGTAGGTAAAACTTCAGTTAAGACCAAAACTGTTAAAATGTTAATGATTTTTTCTAAAGATCAGTTGTCAAAATAAGACCAGAATGATAAACTGTTTGTTGCTTGATGCTACACTCAAGGGATAAGGTACTTCTTTATAACTGCATCGTTCTTTCTCATTTATTGGAGCAAGAAGCTCTTTCTATATGCAAAGATGAGCAGTGCAACACTGAGGAAACCACCTGCATATTAATATGTTCATTAAAATATACTAGTTCATAAACATAGCCAAGGGAACAGGCAACATACTTGACAAGCAAGGTCAGCCTGAGCTGAATTTCTCAGTCCATTTTCCCTGAAAAAATACATTGAGATTATTGACACACAGCTCACTGCTCTGGGTGTGTAATTTGACACAGCAGTTAGTATTTAGCATCCAGGCAAGACAAGTCCTCTGGACACAAAAATGTCTCTTGCCATTGCCTTTGGTATGGGCTGTCCAGTTCCTGAAGCTGTATTTGGGGAATAGCTCCCTTTCCTATAGCTGAGAAAACAGCCCTGAAAACATAAAACTGAGAGCAGGACAGAATCTGATATCAGCACAAACGGGGCCACTTCCCTCCCTCTTAGTTTATAGCAGCCTCAGCAGTGTTTGCCTTTCTTAGCCATGCAATGAGCTTGTTTTTGTGACTTCCTCCCAGCCTGGTGCAGCTCACTGGAAAGGATACAAGTCTCTATGTTTGCTCCGACAATGTAGCCCGTCACGTCGAAGTTGATGCGGATGAATTTGCCCTGTGAATGAAAAGAAGATCTAAATTGGGCTGTTCTTTCAGGTAGTGCCAGGTTTTCCAATATTAGCCAGTATTTAGCCTGTTCCATAAGATGTGTACATCACCCTCCCAAGAATAACATGCTCGATTCCCTCCTGCTGGGGTGTCTAATTCTAATTCCACAGAATTAGACCTGTGGAACAGCCTGAAAGGAAGTGAACTTCTCTGATATTCCCTCTGTACAGATTCCCCCCACATTTTGTTCAGGCACTTAGAGGGAAAGGAGTTCTCCCTACTGGACTAGGCTTTGGAAGCGGGGGTAGGACAACATCTCTGTTCTACTTTGATTTCCACAAGGTCAGTGAGGGAACAGGATTGGATCTGTGAAACTCTGCTAAAGTTGACGCACATGGAACCACAGACCAAACTGCATTTCTTCTACTTACAAATCTGGAGGAGTTGTCATTCTTCACAGTTTTGGCATTTCCAAAAGCTTCAAGAATAGGGTTTGCCTGGAGAAGCTGTTTTTCCAGCTCACCCTAAAATTCATTCAGAAGCAGTTAACACTAAACTTCGTAATTACTTAGTTCAAACTAAATCTCATACACAGCAGAGAAAGGTGAAATCTAATTTAAGTCTCTAATTTTTTTTTTTTTGCTGAATACTGCATTTCATGTGGATTTGTTGTCATTCTCCATTAAACTTTGTGTTTATCTATTTGTGCAATTGACTGCTGCCCTATATACATGACCCTTTTCCAGCCTTGTTGCCTGTGACAGATCAAACTCTATTAATCTGTTTAGCATCACGACTTCCTTAAAAAAAGGGTCATTCAATGTCAATTATTTTTTCCAGTTTAATGTAATTTTTAAAGGGATATTCTTAAAGGAACCTCTAGCATGTCTTTTCCAAGTTAGTTTATTGAGACCCTTTGCTAGCAAATGACAATGTAATTAGAATAACTTGCCGAGAATAATTTTAATGTAATGCAGCACAAAGCTACAAAGCAGATTTTATCAAGTCTATTAATAATGATCCATGCAAGGCTACGTAGGTTAAATATGGAATTGCATTGATTTATTTCAAACTAGGATAATGAATTCTCATGCAAACACACAATCTTCATATTATATTGTTAATTGTGGTTAGTAATTGCTAAGGAAACAAATCATGCAATGAAACAAGCATGCATTTAGTACTATATATTTACCTAATCCTATTTCTAAGCAAACCAATGAAGTTGAAAAAATATTTTGCATATGTATACAGCTTGTCAGAACTTTTCATTCAACTCTGTCGTATGAGATCATTTACATTCACATTTACTTTGCCACACTATTCTTTGAGTACTACTCAAGAATATGCATTATTTCAAATAACTCACCCTGAAAAAGTCCTTAATAGATAATAAGATATAATTTTAAAAAATTTAAGTAGAAATTAAGGCAATATTTTGTTTGAATCTAGGAAATAATTTGGAAAATGAAAGCGCTTCCCAATTAGTGTGCAAATCTGGTAACTTTTTTCTAAATGCCACTTCTGAATGCCTTGTAACTCCTGTGTCAATGGTGAGAGCTACCTCAAAAATATCATTAAAAAACTTATTACCCAAGAGCTAGAGGAAGAGGGAAGAGCGAGCTCCTAACAAGTTCATACAGGCATCCCAGAATAAGAAATGAATTCCTAGAAGTCCCTGAAGATTTTCTGTACTGGGCAGCTCTGTCCAGTTACACTCTGTAAACTTAAGATTTCCAGTATAAGCAAAGAGTGTTGCTGCAATCAGATGGTGGCATCTAAAATAGAATCTTGTCTGTTAAAATGAGACAGACACCACCCAATTCTACTGAGAACTGAACTATGCCATAGAGCTGGGTATAAAACTTTGGCTCCAGATGGCCAGCACTTTGTGCAGCTCTAAGTCCACCAGAGTGCACAGAGCTGCCCATGCCAACCATGAAATAATTTTTTTTCAGAGATATTGTCAAAGGAAGTACTAAATTAACTAAGGGGCAACACTGTCACAGCTAAGTCTGAGAGGCAGCAGTCAGAATGGGGTAAAAAAGACTGCATGAAAGAAAATAAATCTCATTTGCCTGGCAGAGAAACAGCAATAATATGCCAGCAAACCTGCCTGTATTCCCAAAGCATTGCTATGTGTATGGCACACAGAGAGGAGGGCCTGTAACACACCTGCAGACAGGTGCTGCAGTGGGAATTACTCTGTTACACGCCACAGCAGCAAGCTAAGAACATGCTAACTCTTGTGGTGGTGAACAATTCTCAACAGTTACATGGAACTGTAAAATTCCAAGCAATAACAAATGGAAAGCATGCAGCCAAACAAATCAAACACCGTGAGGTTTAGGAATTATTTCACAACAGTCCTAAAAACTTCAACCTGAAGCACAGAAAGTGTTTGGGTATTTCATTCAGAAGCCACATTGTTAAATTTCAGGCTGAGTAGCTCTTCCAGGATTGTGGGAAATTTAATTCAAACTATGGCAATTTGAACACACACAGAGATACAGAAGAGAGTGATATTTGAAAGATGACCCTGCCTGTGTCAGACCTCATTCTTTACCATGGAGCCTGACACAGTTAGGGTTGATTTGTGAGAGCATTTGGTGCTATTGTTGCTTTTTATCCATACAACATATTTCAACAAAATCGCTCTCAAATTTTTGGGGTGCAACAATAGCATGCAGATCTACACTCAGTGCCTTAAACACACATCAAACAGTCTAAGTTACTCACGTAGGCAAAAGATGGACCTTGCTGTGTTGAATAACATGGTATAAAACAAGTGTCAGTATAATTTCCATTAGACACATATTTTTATTGTTTCTCCTGTATTAAAATAACCAGTACAAAGTTTCCATGCAAATAAACCAGGAATACAGATATGAACAATCTATTGCAGACATACCAAGGGTACAAATACCAGTAACATACTTATAGCATATTAACTGAAGAAAAGAAAAATCCTGAAGCAGAAATGGGATTTGGATCCAGTCCCAGGTTAGTCTCTCAGGACCAGACAAGGGCAAATATTTTTATGATAAATCTCTAGTTCTTCTCTGGTGCATTTTGTTATTCATTATATGTTAATGACTGAAATTGCAGTGTCAGTAGTCCCAGTCACTGAATTATTATTTGTCAGCATGATATAGAACAAATTAGACTTTTTCTCAGCTCCTCTCTGATGGATATTTTCCTTCAGGTCTGTCTCAGGGCAAATTTGGTCCTGAGACTCACATAATTCCCCAGAGGAGTCAGCAGCAACTGCAGTTAGGGATGGCCTTGGCACCCCAGGTTCATTCACCCCCAGCTACTGAGCAGGGACTCAGTAGGAGGAAATTACTTCTTTTGCATAAATATTAAATATTAAACATTAGTCTTGGACTGTTCCCACTAAATTAAATCACAGATTTCTAGAAAATACTACTCATAAGGATATCTACTCCCTCCCCTACTCCAAATTAGAATCCACAGTGCATAAAAGCCCAGTTACGTGTGGTGGAAGAGGGAGGGCTGCACACCTTGTGCTCTGCTGACACATGGGCAGGGGCAGCTGTGAGACCCAGCACAGGGGTGGTCATGAGATTTTTACTTTATTTCCCACTTCCCTACTAATTATTTATCTTGTACCCAATCTTGTATTTGAGACACAATGAAATGTCTTCCTGAATTAAGCTTGTTTTGTCATAAAAGTGAATTGCTTCATTTTTTTGCAGAAGTTTTGAGTTACATTCGAAAGGCTGGAAATTATGTAGGATCTGGAGTTGTATCATTGAGAAGAGCTGAGAGCCTCAGCCATGGTAATGATCTCCAGGAACTGGGCAGGTATATGGTTCAAAGTAAGAAAATGAACTTCAGTCTCTCAGGCAAGACTATTACACATTTTGAAGGAACAAAGCACTTAGAAAAAATTGTGCCTTTCAAAATTGTTACCTCTGACAGAGAAGTAAAAAAAAAGACGAGTTTTTTATACTGGGACTCTTTGCTAGTTAGCAAGAAAACTTACTAACAAATGCAATCAAAACTTTGGAAGTTTAAATGCTGGTATACATTTTTGTGATGCAGTTGGACAATGTGTTAGTTACAGGCTTTCCCAAACTTCTCAGTTGGCAGAGGTCAAGGGTAAAACAAGGACTCAAGCCCTTTCAGACTTCAAGGCCTTCATGCTGGGATATAAATAGGTGCTATGCCTATGGAAAATGATGAATATTTCTGTTCTCCCTAAGTACATTCTGATTTGATGCCTAAGATGGTGTCAAACAAATTTTTTTCTTCCATAAACATAGAGCTGTGATGTAATTGTGTACACTTAATATGCCACTGTTTGACAAGCCCCAGTCCCTGAGCTGCAGAGTGACCTCAGCACAGCCCTCAGAGGCCTGGGGGAGAGCTGGGGATGGAGGAGCTCACTTACAGTGACACTGGTGTCCTTCTTGCCCTTGTGTGATGAAGCGACAACAGCCAGGTACTGAATGACCTTCTTGGTATTTTCTGTCTTGCCAGCACCAGATTCACCTCTGAGGGGAAAGAAAATAACACAAAAGAAGGTAGGTAACCAGTGGAGTCCTTCTGCCATGTAGATGTATGTAGTGTATAAAAACAGGACTGGAAACTGCCCAGCTCGGTTCTTATTTACCCCAGAACAGCACCTCCCAAATGCACCTGACTTCAGCCTGCAAAGAATGCATTATCAGAGTTATATCTCTGTCCTGGTAGTATTTTGAGTGCACATTGGGCCATTTAAGGGAATTCTAAAACATGATGCATTTTTGAACAGCAATTCATCTTGCTTTGGCAGCATCTGAACACTTATGAGAAGTGGAGTTGGCACGGAGTCTGCTTATATTTTAAGATCAAAAAATACAACATTAACTATGATGTGATACAGCAGTAAAAGAAAACATCAGCAGTAATACAATGGTTTTCTCTTCTGAAACTCTGGCATTAAAGTAGACTAACAGCTTGATCCTGCCTCATCTGAATTTTGTATTCAGATGCTCCTTGAATTCAGTGGGACCAGGAATGGAACTGCCTGAGGTGTCCCCGCTCACTGGGTAATAAGGGACATTGTGGGGATTTGTCCGACCAGCAGAACTGGCATCTCAGCTCTGCTCCATGCAGTGTCCCTTGGGAAGGAGGAAGGCAGTGGTAACTTTTTCTCTCTTGGAAGACTTCCAGGTTAAGTTTATTTACAACTCTTAAACCCTCTCTTAAAGTAAAAGAGTGGTTTTCAAAGTACAGATTGACAGAGTCTTTTCTCAATAGAAATTTCCAGCCAATTTTCCTCTCAAATTGTTACATTACATCATCTTATGTCTTTCAGATACCTCTGGCTCTGATGATTATATGGACAAAAATATTTTTATACTGTCCTGGTTAGCAGTCAAAGTGGGTGTAGATGTAACAAACGAGGTCTTTCAACTGAGCTGGTGCTGTGAGGAGAGCAACCATCTAAGTTTCTCTTAGATGGTTCATCTCTTTTTCTTTGGATCTATAATAAAATGGATTTTAGAAAAATAAAAGAACAATACATTCAAAAATCCCAGAGATATTTATCAGCTCTTTTGAATCTGAAAATGTTTAGCTGAATCCAATGCAGTTCTGCTTCTTTTCCTAATTAGGAAATACAGGAATTAATTTTCGCTACCAGAGGACCAGTGATAAATGGACATAAAAATATGGAGAAGTGTTGGACAGAACTTTCAATGCAGAATGACACTGATATAAACCTTATGAAACAATTCCTGCCTGAGGTACACCATGATAAGAACTGTTTCTTCTGGCTTTTAGATTTTGAACCACAAATAAGTGAGATTAATAGATTCCTTTTCACAAGACCTGGGTTAATTTGCACAGTTTAGAGATTGGATTCATCTCTGTCTGGGCTTCAGTGCTAAAACATTTCTATGTTTTATTGATAAAAATTAAGTGTCCTGGGAACAATTCCAAACCAAGCACACCAATTTGAAGACATATGCATACAAACTTTTCAAATAAATCTACCTTACATCTTTGTTTCTTTGGAAAAAAAACAACCAAAACAACTTTCTTCAAACAAACCCTGGGCTTTGAACTATTCCATTTTATTAAGGGTTATTTGTAGTTCATCACATCATCATTGCATTTCCTTTCTCCCAGGGCAACAGTGCCCATCTTTTGGCTTTTCCCTGAATCCCTGTGAGTATTACCATATATGGCATCATTTTACTTGTAATTATCCCATCATACTGTAATGCTCCTTAACTCTTTGCTTCTGCACAGGCTGAGGGCTTTCCTGTTTTCTGCAGACAGATTTTGAGGCTTTACCTTCCTTTTGAAATAGACAATAAAAAAGTTCCTCAACGTGAAATAGAAAACACACAGAACCTCAACTGCTTTAGGTTAATTGGGAAAAAAGTCTCCAAGGTCAATAAGTAATGAAGAATAATGTCTCTAGCTGATAAATACCTCTGATTTTTAACATATCAGATCAGTCATAAAAGTCCATGACAACAGACAGGTCTGATAAACAAGTATCCATCTAACATTAGCAGCCCTCATACTCTGAAGGATGTATCACAGCCCTATGATGTCTGATTTCCCCTCAGTGATGAAATGCCATGTTTTTGTAAATGTACTAATGAGGAGGAATGGCTAGGTCAGGTCAGTGCCTCTAAATAGCAAGAAGTTTACCCAGGGAGACCCAGGACGAGGAGAGCATGTGAATATCTTAGTTCACAGGTGGATGAAATTCTTCCTAGAGCTATTGAGTTGCAACAGAATTGGTCATGCAGAACAGGTTTTTTCTCTGCATCTGCCTTGAAGTACTGTCATTTCTGAGGGGGCAGAAACAACTTCCATTGTGAGATGGTATGAGAAATCCCACCTGTTTTAAAATCTACTTGCTCTCTTGAGCTCAGTGACTGAATTTTTAAAGATGGGTCTTTTTCTTGCAAATTTCTTCTGGTGGTTTTGGCATGGACCGTATATGATGAGGTTCCTCCCGGGAGGCATCTCCTCCTTTCTTCTGAGTGCCCATTTTCCTCAGACTTAATTATGTTCCAAGTAGGTGATCACCATAAAAATGCTGTTACCATTCTTCTAATCATCATCTTTAGGAAGCAGAATGACCATTTGTTTAATTGAAGCCTCTCGAATAATTCTTTTTCCTGCCATACCCAAGGGAGCACATTTACTGCCAGTGCAGTTCTTTGCACACAGCTCAGATGGCCAATGCAAAAAACCAGATCAAAAGCAAGTCCCATTGCACAGTTCTGAGCAGCCCAACAGCAGTACTTTAGCTACTTCCTATGCAAGTTTTCCTCCTAAGAAACTCTCTGGCTTTCCCAGAGCAAAGGGCTCCACTAGGCTAACAGGCTTGCTCTGTTAAAAATACCACTCTCACAATGTGGGGTATAACTTAAACTTATCCTTCCCTTGTTGCTTGCCAGGCATTGTTTTAGGACCTCAGTACAGGATTTAAAGCACATAAACTCACATATATAGTCCTCAGCTATAACAGAGTTTTTTGTATCTCTTGAGCTACAAAATTCTCCATGACTCCATTACCTTCACCTTAAATGAAAATTATCCCAGCTAGAATAGGTTTCCAAAGAAGAACAAGGTGACACTAGCAGATTGGCTCCCCTGTTGGGGTTGAGCCTGTGGTGTAACTAGGGACTCTTGTACATTTGAGAACAACTGAGAAAAATTAGTTTAAAAAGTGTATTTTCTTTTGTTGTTGTTGAAAATTTGAAAGCTTTCCATGTTAATATTATGATATGAGGCTTAGCTTAATTCCACTTTTGGAAACATCTGAAAAGCAACAGCAGAATTTATTTTCAGCGTTTGTTCAGTAAGCAATGAACCACAAGAATTGCCCGTTCACACATCCCTTAATCCGGCTGTGCTGGCACTGTGGGCAGCCCCTGTGCTCAGGGCACTCAACGAGGTGCTCTAAATCACATTAGGGCTTGGCAGCCTTTGTCCTGCAGTATGAGATGTGCAAACATAATGAAAAGCTTTGTCCTAGACCAGCTGTGCCCCACTGGAGACTTGTCTCAGCAGCCAGCCCGCTGATCCTACGGGTTTACTTACAAAACAATTCCCGAAGGACACGGAGCAGGGTCAGCACCGGCTCCGCCCGGGGCTGGAGCTCCACGAGATATCTGTGTGGGACAGGGGCCAAGCAGCAGCCACTGCCAGCTCCAGCCTTTGAGATTTACTGAGCTGGGAAAGAGGAGTTTAGCTCTCTCGTGGAGCACTCTTTTGACTAATGGGGCTTTGCAGTTTGGAGATGTTCTGGATGATTTTGCTTCTTGATGCGCATCAGGGAAGGAAGTGGGCTGGAGTCCCATGGCCGGGTGAGGCTCTGGAGAGTTTGCCCAGAGAGAGAGAGAGAGGGGAAGAAAGGGAAAAGGGCAGGATGGTCACTGCCCCACTCAATGTTTTGTCTGTTCCCAAATCAAATTAAGTGGAAATATGACCCTGCTACTTCCCTGTTTTTATAGAAGCTATTCAAACTGAATGCAAGTTTTAAAAACCAGAAAGATAATGAAAAAGTACTTGATTATAGGTACAGGTGTTTCCAAGTACTTGTTTCCACGGACTTCACAATGCCCAAACATTAAGAACTTTGATCAGATTTTCTCATTCATTTACGGTAGCTTTTTTTTTAAACTGAAACTTGTGCACAGTCCTCTAAGCCATATTTGTTTTCTAGAAAATACTCTATCTGCTCTTTCCAGGAAGTGGCTAAAACGTGATAACCCCAAGATCCGACAGGTTTATGAGGAAACTGTTTAAATTCTCTCATGTGGTTATTTTTTAATAAAAAACATTTTGAAAACTCCAGGAGAATCCACTTGTGTCTTTAGAAATCACACAAGAGGCCAGAAGTCTCCTTTGAGGGCTTGTGCCTCTACTACCATTGGAGGAAGCTTGAAAAGCCCCAAGTCTGGTCACTGGCCATGGCCTAGTTCAAGTCACACTTAACTGCTGATGCACTGAGCTTGCTCAGGTCTCTGAGTACCTGGACAGATTTCTTGGGACTTTTCCTTCAGCAACATCTGTGTGCTGGTCAATATGGACTAAGAGTGAATACAGACTATTTGGGGGCCAACTCAGAGGTCAAACAGGAGGGAGAGCACAGTGGGGAGGCCTAAGCACAGGCAGGAATTTCAGGAAATCCCAGTAGCCAGGCAGAGCAGTGAAGGCTGCTCAGAACAGTAGAGACCAAGACACGAGGATGGAAAAGTCTTACCTGTCCTAATTTTCAGAAACATAAGAGTAAGATTTCATATTTCATACCGCTAGTGCAATATTGTGTATGTATTATTTATGTTTTGCTATGTTGTGTTATGTTACAATAATGCAACCACAGATACATTAGTAAACACAGCCATGGTATAAAGTTTTTTGTGCTGTAAATGTGCATGATGAGATGTGGGATTTTGAGGCTGACAGTAAAGGGCCAGAGAGCAACTGGCAGGGAATGACACCAGAGGATCTTCAGTGACTCTACCCAGGGGAAAGAGCTAACAGCAGAAGGATGTGTGTGCACAGAGGAGAGGAGGCCAAAGGCAGTATGAGTGTGGTTATTAATGAAATGTAGAGAAAATAATGAAATCTGGAAAGACAGGGAATTCTGAGGAAGCACTGGCACCCATGAGCATTGAAGACAGATGGAGATTTTAAACATACCATGGTTAATCACACAAATGGTAGGGATTGTAAAAGAATGCAAACAGTACTTAACCACATGAGAGTAGCTTTAATGAGGTGAGGGTGAAGTCCTGAGAATGGGTATATTTACAACCAGAAACACAGAATCAGGCTCAGTTCTCAGATATTCCCCCCTGCCTGTATCCCAGGAGCATTTCAGGGGATCCATATGAATCCTTACAGCTATTCTTTTACAATTTAGGTACCAGGCCTTGGTAGTTCAAGCCTGTAGCTATTTCAAGAAAAAAATCCTGGCTGATCAATGCCATAAAGTCTTCCATTGTTGTTACATATTTTAGGCCAGAAGATAATTTCTTATAATTTCTAACAATTCTATAAAATACTGCAAATTGCTTCACCTTGACAGCTGCCAAGCTGCAAGCTAAGTGAACTTTCTTCTTTCTGCACAAATAAGGCAAATAAGAATGTTAAACCAGTAGTGGTTAAAGTTGTGTACATTGGCTTTAGCTTGGCCAATCTTTTTGCTTTAGAAGACTTGTAAGGACTGTTTTAAGCTCTGGGTTATGATGCACATCCAACATACAACAATTACTCCAAACATCTTGGGGAATCACTTGCTGTGCTGTTTTCAAAATGGGAAACACATTTCATTCTCTCTATTTTATACATTACTGGATGGAAAAGGCATTTAATTTTCTCTATTTTATGTATTACTGGTGTGAAACACTTTAGGTTTCCAGCAGGATGGCCAGGTAATTTCAATAAATGGTACCTGCAAGAAGTGGATCTTTTAATGGATTTTCATGAACAAAAAGGCATAGATTTGCAAAAGAAAGTCCCTTTCTTGAAAGTACCAATGTTCCAAAGTTAAAAGAAGATTTACTAGTGGAAAAATAAACTAAAGTACAAAAATAGAAGGAGGAAATGCATATTGTAAATTAGTCTTCATAACCATGACATGTTTCATCCTGGGAAGAATGTGATGGAGAATTTTTACATTATCATTGCAAGAATTTTAGATTTCTTTCCGGTATTAATGCATTTGGGGGCAGATTTTTGATTGGTATACTTACAAATACTAAAGTCTTGTTGTAACAGAGGTGAGAGCTATGATAGGCCTTGTGGTACCAGACACAGTATACAAGTTTTATTAGGTGATAATTTTTTTCCAGTGAGCAGTGGCAGTCAAAAGTAATGTTATGGCTGGTGGTCAGTAGCAGTGCTTTTCTGAGGGTAAATATATATTCAGTCAGTAGCCACATTTTCTCAGATAACCTAAACCTGACAGATTACAGCATCATTGCATTAATCTGCTATAAATAATACACATGCTAGCTCTGCCAATGTATTAGCATTTACATAGAATCAAATCCGATCTTTTATCAGGAAAACTGGAAAATGCCTGATTTAACAAAGACAAAACTCTGTCAAAAGCATTCTTGATGACATTCAAGCAAATAAAACCAACTAATAAGCAACAGAAAAATGGAAAGAGAGTTAAAACTGAGGGTCAAGCAGGAGATCCTTGTCCAGTCCAACATTTTGAGTGATTTTTCAGAACAGGCAGGGATGACAAACAAATGGGATTTTGTGGAGCACTAACCACACTCCCCAGTAGTTCATTCCCCAGTAAACTGTTAAATCTCTAAGTTTAGAAAGTCAATTTAAAGAAATAATTTTAGGCATTAAAGATTTCCTGTGACACTGATACCTGCTCTTTATCCTATGAACAGGTCTATCTAATGAAGTAGGTTTGGGACTGGAGTTCAACCTTACTGAAGGTGAGGAGAACGTGTCCATTCCATCAGAATTCAAATCAATTTTGAATAAAGACATTGTGACATTGAGATATACTAAAATAGATGAGTTTACTTACGTGCACAGGATAGATTGGTCTTCTCTATCTGTGAATAAAGAAAAATAATCCATTAATTAGGGAAAATGGCTTTTCTGACAGAAGCACTTATATTTATAAGGATTTACATTGAACAGCCTAGACCTTCTAAAATCTGGCGGACCGTGATTAGTAAAAAGTACTGGGTTCACATCTTATTTAATTTGCCCTTGAATTTAAATAACCATCTCTAATGGAAATATTTTGTACCAAAAATGAACAAAAGGTTAAGAGGTCAAAAATATTTTTTGTAAATTCCATTAGAGATGAACTGTAATGAGGACAGCAAAAAGATCAGGCTCTCTGTAAGAAGATTATAACAAAATTTCAAACCTGAAACTCAAGTTTTTACTATGCTTATGAACTATGGCCAGCAGCCCACTCGAAACAAAGTCTGGACAGATAAGGCATCAACAACTAAAATGTCTTAAGCTGGTCATGCAAAACTTTGACTTTTGAAAGCAAAGCAGTTCAAATACCTGAATAATTTAGCCTGTATTTAATTTCAGACTGAGAGATAACTTTTATCAAAGAGAACAAATAATTTCTTTGGGAGATCTTCCAAAGAGTAAGATAAAACAAGATACTTTAGATTATACAAGATCATGTCAACAAGTATGTAAGTATTCTTCATGTTTTTTCCTATGAACAGACCATTAAACACATTTTGAATCAAGATTCATAAAAAGGAGGACCAAAGTTTCCATTTCTGTTAGGTGAGGCATGTGGGAGGTTTCAGCACACGAGTGTCCAGAGTTCTGTAATGCTGCAGGAAGGGTTAGGATTGCATCCCATCTCCCTGACCTGTTCTTGGAGCAATCCTCCCTGCTTATTTATTTGGAGCCAGAGTTTCTCTCTACCTTCAGAGCTTTTACACAGATTTTTCTGCCAAAAGGCATGATGAACATCTTTGCTGTGATCCATTCTAAAGTACAACTGTTTCCTTCACTTGTCAAACACCAGGGCAAGTTTCCCAGAGAGGTGTGGTATTTCCAGCCCTGGAACTACTTGGAAGCAGACTTAAAGAAGGCCTTGAGCAACCATCCCCAGCTCTGAAGTTTGCCCTTCTTTGACTGAGACTGTCAGTTTGCCTTTACAGACTGTAAAAAAATCTTCTGACTTAGGAAAATAATGCCCAAGCAGGTCAAATACATTTTTGAAAAGTGTGCATAGTTTACACATCTGAGACTTGAGGCAGATAACTAGGCAGAATCCAGTGCTTCTGTATGGTTTGGCATTATTTATCCAAAGCAGAGGCAGCACCAGCCTTTGCTCAGAGGCTCAGACATGAGCTCCTTTTGCTCAGTGTGTGGGGTGACTTGCAGGAATACCTGTCTGGTTGCTCACCCCTATTGCTGATCCTGTATGTCATAAATACCATGAGATAATTTAAACCTATTTAAACCAATTTATTAAGCTCTCAGTTGTAACTGCTGTCTGGCCCACAGCCAGTCTAGGAAAAGCATTAGAGGATCCTGCAATGGCTTGGATTGATATTAAACAACTGTTTTACTCCCAGTTCCTCAATAGCTATAACATTAACTGCTTTATTGATCACCACACAACAAATGGTGCCACTTAACTGCTTTGTTTGGTAAATTGGTACAAAATTACTCATTCCTCATTTTTACTGGAGGTATTTGTCAGCAATCAGCACTGCAGGACTCTTCCACATAAACATTTGGGAGGAGAGGAGCTGTGAGCCATGTTCGTTTTTCACTGCAGGGTATCAGCTAGGCTTTCTTTTAAGTTAAAAAAGTGAGAGCATGGAAGAACTTTTGCTGAAAATACATTGTTTTGTAAATAGAAACCATGGGCATATATTGATATTGCATCACTAACCCATAAATACCATAAAGAAAATAAAAGTGACTCTTGATACTGAGTTGCCAGTGGAATTTCTGAGCTCAGGGAACATTAGAAAAAGCTGGTCTCCAAGCCAAGTATTTTCTCACTACTCTTTGCTGCCCATTGCTGCCCTTCTTTTGCTCCTCAGTAGGGGAAGGCTCCCAAAGGTGTCCCACAGACTGGCCCACCACGGGGGTTTGTGTGAGTGCCTGTGCAGGGGCAGCCTGGGGATGTGTAAGAGCAGAGGAAGGATTAGGAAGGTCAGAAGGTGCATCAAATGTCCTCAGGGATAGGTTAATCATGGGAGAAACCCCATGCTGGCAAACTGTGCTGTGCACACTCACAGAGGGGGAATTCCAGATGTTATACTGTCTCCTGCATCAGTTCTAACTGCAGCTCTAAGGATGAAAGATATCAGGAAGCCCAGTCCTATTCTGTTATGACCTGAGCTGCAGATACTGGTCTCATTTACTTTCAAAGGCTCTCCCATTTGATTAATCCTATTTCTGTTCTGGAATGTTTCATTCTATATAGAAAAGACTGTGCCCTATTTTGTGAGTCTGAAACTTTATGTGGTTGGATCTGTCAGAAGAGAAAGAGTTGTATAAATAAAACTCATTAAATAGAATTCCTGGGGCTTAAAAAGCAACAAAGTAGGTCTTCTAGATTCTAATATATTTTTGGGTAATGCTATTTTAGAAAATTTGACCCTATCTGGAAGAGTATCATATACCTCCTGTGGGTCTATATTAGATGTTTAAACATTGTTTTAAAATTTTCTCTTCAATTTTTAATAGAGACCTACCTACACTTACATTATAAACCTCATGAGCTTCCCTAAACATGCAGCAGAGTTAGTTTTTTTCTTTCTGTAATCTGCTTGCTTTTTCACCAAACACCTCCAGTTTGCCTGTAAGATTTCGTGCCCCTCTGTTCTTGATAGACCAGTTAGTTCTGCTTAATCACAAACAAAATCAGATGGTTTATCACAATGAAGCAGCAAGTTGGCAGCTTTACCATAAAAGGAAAAAAACCAGACTGAAACCATGTTCCTCCACTCACTTACTGCTTCTTTACATTTGTTAATAACTGCACTGCCTAAAGGGGACATTTCTGTACAGTCCTGCTGAGGACACAGTAAACAGATGGCTTCTCACAGCAGCCTCCTTTTCTAAGACCTTGGGAACTGTGTTTCCCTCCCATACCTCCAAGTAACTACCAGGTTGTTTGTTTTTCCATTTTTAACTCAAGCTTGCATAAAAGTGGCTCCACAGAAAATAATCTCCTTGAATCTGCAGAAAGCTGTAATATATCTTCTCCGTGATGATTTACTGCCAGAAAAATTAATAAAGGCCTAACCAACTACACAAAAACTTTGTTACTACTTCTACATAACATGACTTTTCACACTTGTATTGTCTACCACTTATTTTTTGTTTCTGCAGGGAAGATGACAGAAGGCAGCAGAATTACTCCTCCTTACTGAGCAATGTCTCAGCTTCACCATCACTGGAAGCTGGCAGTGCTGCAGGAAGGGTCATCCAGCCAGCTCCAGCTCCTCTTCCCTGGCCTGCACTGCCTCTTCCTTGCTGCTGTGACCAGCATTCACAGACCACACTGTGCCCCAGGAGGGGGACCCACTTCTGCACAGCAAAACCCAGGGATGGCTTTCACCTGGGGCACTTTTGCATCATGGCTGCATGAAGAATCCTACTGGCAGTGCAAGAGTTGGGATGGGGATCAAGCCCTCTGTGTGGAGCTACTTCATCCCAAACACAGGAGACAGCAGAGGGTACAGGAGCAGGGGGAAATGTTTTATGATTGCAGTCTCTAAGTGTAGCAGTAATCATCCATAGCTAGTCTGTAAACACAGCCAGGAGGGCCCAGTTCAGTGTGGTAACTCCTGGGGACACACACACACAAATGCTCTTGTAGAATTCTCAGTCTTTGAGATTAAAGAAAATTAAAGTTTATTCTCATTCTGGCTGGAAATGAGCATCCACGGCTGTGCCTGGCAATGATCAAACTGCATTAGTGACATGGTAATCAGCAGATTCAACAAGACACCCAGCACTCCTGGCTGAGCATGAGACAGCATGACTGTGATTTGCAAAAGGGTTTTAGGTGCTCAGAACCACTTGAAACAAGTGGAAATTTTATCTTTGCCCAGCCAACATCTTTGATAATTCCTGTGTCCTGTGAGATGTCAGCTTTTCTGCATATTTGGAAGAAAGTCTGATTATCTGATTGCTGATAGCTGTGGCTATGTGTTTTTATCAGAAGAGCTTTGATGGGAGTTAAACATCATCCCTAATGAATACACTAACCAAGTAAGTCTCTGAAGCAGAGGAGGAATGCAGTGTGCACAGCTCATGTTTTCTGCTGGATGTTTGTGCCAACACAGGGGAGGATGAGAATGAGGAGGGCTGTGATTCCCAGCTGATGAACCTGCAGTAGGACCAGGGATCTGCAGACACAGAAGCTTGGTTCACCAAGAGATAAAGGATCCCTGAGACATCTGAACAAGCTGATTGCTCTAGGCCAAGTGGCCCTGGTCATGAAATACCAGAATATAATTCTTCAGTCTCATGAATCTATGACATATTTTACTTTGGCAAGCAGAAACTATGCAAGTTTCCAGATAAGGAGCAGTACTGACTTTTCACAGGGAAAACATTTAGTGCTCTGATCCATGTTTATGGGTAAGAACTCTTGTTTATATTCCATTTGGAAATATGCTCACAACCCCCTGAAGCTCTCTGTGCCTATACGTGCAGCGTGCTCACACAGAACCGTGCTGACGCCCACTTTCACCACTCCAACGTGAATAAAATTTTGGCTGAATAACCAGAGTTATTTTGAGGGTTGGTTTAGTTTCATGCACAGAACTCGAGTAGGTTTTTACAAACAAAAGCACAGCTTTAAAAGCAGCTGGGGCCCTCTTCAGAGATGGAGAGACTCCAAGATGACATGTGCACATAAAATGTGGGTGTCCTGGGCTTGTGCTGGGAGCGCTGGTGGTTCCACTTGCCGGCTGCCGTGCCAGCAGTGCGTGGTTGGGGTGGGAAGCAGTGAGAGAGCATCCTCTTAAAGGTTCAGCTGATCACCTACTCCCTCCTTGTTCCTTTCTACTTGTTCTCCCCCTCCCCTCTGCTGCCAGGAAGAATTGCAGTGGGGGCACATGAATAAAGAGGAGTAACTCCCCGAAAGCTAGCAGGGCCAGGAAATTATTCTGAGCCCCAAAAGAAGTGAATTGCTAAGAGCCTGCACTCTTGCTGCCTCCTCCCTCCAGCACCCAGCCTGGGAGGCACAGCTGAACCCATGCTGTTCTAAGTGCAGTTAATGGCCACAGTGAGGGCAAACCAGCTCCAGTGGCTTCCCACTGCTCAGGAGAACATGCTGGGAGGGACAGGAGACAGTCAGAGAGAGGGGGAGTGGGAGACATCCCTGTGCTGCTTGGATCAGGCTCATCTGTGCTGAGATTAGTTTCACTTTAGGCAGAAAACTCATGTGTTGTAAGGACAAGACAATTCTGTTTCAGCATAGGCTGCAGTCATACTTTTTTCTGTCCTTTCCTACAGATAGCTTATATCCCTTTTCTATTTTTTTCCCCAATCTCATTTCTAGAGACAAGTACAGTACCCTGCACAACTGCTGATGGTCTGCAGGAGTCAGGAGCTTCTTCCAGATGTCCCCTCAAGGCTTGCTGCTTAACTAAAGGATCAGAAGGAAGAATGGCTTCAGGGCCTGCTCAGAGCCCTGGACAGTACTGGATGCAGAGCACAGGGTTCAGGAGGGAAGCTGGAGCACAGATATGTGACTATGCCTTAATGGGATGACCTTCTGGCAAGTAAGTTTTTTGTAACTATGATTATATCACATAGTGTGTAGGAAGGTCTGTTTTCAGGATATTTTTGTTGCTTTATTGGTCCTCCTCTGCTGCACTGTAGCTCTGCCTTCTGGGATCCACTTAAATAAAAGGATTGAAGTAGCTCCAGGAAAGAAGTGACATACAAGCCATAGGAAGGAAAAAAGTCCTAATCCTGGGAAGCCCTAAACTTTCGGGCCAAGCCTGTGAATCTTGCTGAGTCACAGTTGTCAGCCAGAATTTCTGTAGGGTCAGGGTCCTTATCAGGGCATATAAACTTCAAAATATTTTGTAGAGCTCCTGGTTTCCTGTAGCACCCATGGTCGATGTGAGATGCTACCTAGTCATGCCCTATATTCTGGAGGTGTTGCAGCCTCCTATATCCATCACTTTAGCTTTTTCATCCCTAAATGATAGTTTTTCCTTAGAACAAAATCCCTTCAGTCTGTCAGAAGTGACTGCAGGAGGAGGAGAGCTCTGTGAATTTTGGGGGTTTGTTCACACCCTTTGGGGCCCGACTGCTTTCCCACTGCCCATTGCCATCCCTGCTGGAAAACAGCACATCTCAGCTCAGGGTTCAAGACATCAGGCTGTAGGGAAAGTAGCCCCAAAACACTGTTTGAATCTGCTTTGCTGGGGGGAGAGGGCAGCAATGCTGACAGATCCAGCAGCGCTCACAGCTAACTTTGGAATAGTCTCCACTAGTGGAGAGGGAGCATTTTCCATGCCCGTATTTGCCAAAACTATTTGCTTGACTTTGAAACCTTCCCACATGCCTCGACACAGATGGGTGAAAGGATTGTTTTTCCTTTTTGAGTCACAGCGTTTGTGGACTGCTGTTCCTGCCAAAGAATTCCTCTGAAACTTCTAGAAAGGCAGCGCTGCCCTCTGTGAGAGCTCTTTCCTGGCTGGGTGCTTGCAGGAGCACATGTGGAGCTGCCAGGTGTTTGTGGCACCCCCAGGGCAGGGCTTGCAGGGGGCTGTCCTACCTTGCAGCATGCTCCTGTAGGCCGTGTCGGCGATGGCGTAGATGTGTGGCGGCATCTCGTGCCTCTTCTTGCCCTTGTACATGTCAATGATCTTCTCTGAGTAGATGGGCAGCTGCTTGTAGGGGTTGATCACAACGCAGAAGAGACCCGAGTAAGTCTGCAAGGGAATTCAAATAAAAGCTGGGTTTAACATCACGTGCCGTGTCCAGGCTGGGAAACACAGACATGGGCTGCAGGGAATTCAGGGGATTTTAGCGGCGGTGCTGCTTTGTGTTCTGCACAACACATGGATAACAAATGGAGCAGAGATTTTCTGAGTGTATGTGCATGGGTGGTTTCCAATTATTTCTAATAATTGAGCTGAAACATCAGGTTTATTATTGATTGAATAATTTCAATAAGTGAGCTGCTGGAAAGTAGGTGAATTTAACGATCTGTAGAAACACCGTGACCTGATGTTATAGCTCCTTAACGTCATTTATTTTCAGTACATAATCCATACCCTTATCACACACAAGGGTATGGTGATAACTGTAATAATTAATATTTATATGTGTATTTTCTTATCAGAATATTATGTATCTGCTCAGGTAGGCATCAAATTTTGTATACTGAAATCCTTGGTAAGAAGCTTGGATTGATGTTTGAAGGGGTTTTTTAAAAAAAGCTTCTATGAACACCACGTAACACTGATGATTTACCATAAAAGGTAAATAAAAATTTAAATAAATAAAATTGCTCAAGTTCCAAATAGATGCCTTGAGAGACTAACTGTGTCTTCACCGCATGACTATTTCTGCAGGAAACTTAAGAAAAAATGTGCTTTGTTTAGAATTTAATGGAGGTATTAATATAAAAATATATACATTAAAAAAATAGTGGCTGTCAGCTGATAGGTGTTCATCCATGCTGTCTTGTTTTTTCTTTTAAAGTTTTTTTTTTTTAATTTTCCTTTCTTTTGAAATATTCCAGCTATTGACCTGGACCAGAAATAATACCATACAATGCTAGATGAAGAGCCATATTTCACAAACAGTTGCTAAAAGTAAGAAATTTGCAAGGGTATTTAATGTAATAAAAAACAATTTAAACTCCCAAACTAAAAAAACCCCAAACAATAACAAACCAACAAACACCCAAGATATGAGAACATAATTCTCATATTAGGAGAGAGTATCTGTGAAAAACGCCAATATGCACTTTTCACAGTATCTCATATTAGGCAGGAGTATTGTGATATTTAAACTGGCCTATGGAAAAAAAAGAAATAATGGAACTGTGCAGTTTCTGATACAGGCAGAAGCAGTTTGTTTGGCTTTTAAAAAAATATTTATTATTATTTATTTGATTTTGTTGCCGTGTGTGGAAGGAGAGCCCTGTGGGGTGCACCCTGAGTGCCGGGGCTGTGTCCCAGCGTGGCTGGAGCTGTCCCTGCTCCCCGGGCCGTGGCCCCGGGAGGCTCCGGGCACAGGGATTTCCCTTTCCTGACCATAATAGGGAAGGGCCCGGCACGGCCCGGCACAGCTGAGCACTTTATATGGTATCAGCACACGGGCCCGAGCCCGGCCCGGCCCGGCACGGCACGGCCAGGCTGCTCCGGCCGCTGCTGGGGACCCGCAGCTCGGCCTGGGCCTGTGGGAGCCCGGCCCAGGAAAACCCGGCTCAAATCCCTCAAGCCTCAGCGTCCCCAGGCTGAGCCCCTCAGTGGGGAATTGCTGGGCTGGATTTTCAGTGGGAAGTCAGCATGAAACTGTGATGCTCATGTCAAAATGAGTTTTAGTGTTGCCAGGGTAACACACTTGAAAAGTGACAGTGTTGTCCTAGAATGGCCACCAAGGCCCTTACGGGAAGGACAGCAAGATGATTTTTAATAGTATAAATAGATTTACTGTACACACTCAACTAATCATCTCCACCCAAGTAAAAAATTAGGAGAGGAAATCAAGGAAATTATTTAGGCCTCCCTTCCCTGAGATTTCCAGGCGTTTGCTGACTTGCCACAGGTTTAAAGTTTTGCACACCCAGGCACACAGTAACAGAGCTTTACAGAGCTAATTTTGGGGCACAAGAAGCAGGCTATTAAGGCAGAGCAAAAGCTGGAGCTGATGAAGTTCAGGAATCCTCATTTCTAACTGGACTGTGACTGATACGATCTGTCACCTCAGGAAATTTAATGAAGCCCTCTTATTTTGGCTGATTGTACCTCTAGGTGCATGCTTTGCAAGGATTTGGGAGAGCTAGATTAATATAGATGATGTTTTGACACAGCCAAGTGTGTGATGGAAAGTGGGGGCACTGAAGTTTCCATGCCTTAAATCCTTCTCCCTGGGGCACAGCCTGTCTAGAGAGGGGCTGAATCTCTCCCCAGAGGGTCTGGAGGAAGAACATAATTTGAAATATCTTAGGGATACTTCCATGGGAGTGCTGAGCTTGGGTATCCCTCGGATTGCTACTGCTGGGTATTTACAAGAGACTGGCACAAACACACATCTGCATTGTAAATATCTAGGTTTGGGCAGAAGAGTCCAACTCAGTTCCAACATGCATATTTAGCTTTATGTACCAAACACAGCATTTTTCACTGTTAAGTGAAGACTGAACAAGTAGTGCCTATGAATACCACAAGGAACTTGATTCTTCTCTCAAATCCGCTGAAGTTGCTTTGCTGTGTTTTTCATGCCTATATAATAATTTTCGGTGTAATTTTTGTGTGGATAAAGCAGATTCTTTTTGTTCTGAGCAACGTGAAACATGAATTAGTGGCTCATGTTTCTTCTTGCCTCTCTATCTTAATTATCTGTGATGAAGCAAAAGGCCAGGGTGTTTTTCTAGTGTGCAGTCACCCAGTGAATTTCTGCACTGACTCTTTTTATTTAATAATACTTAATGTAAATGCAAGGGGGAAATGATTTCTTTTTCCAGATGGATTTATTATTTTTCTTTAGCAGATTTAGGAATCCCCATTTGCATCAGTGATGCTCTGGAGAGAAAAATGCTGAGGTCATGTTTTCTTTGAATATGTGGGACTCCAAGGGATGCAAATTAGGCAACACATGGCAAAGCCAGGAGATGGTTGTTTACAGTTAGTTTTGCAAGTGGGTGAGAATCAAATTCTCTTTAGAGGCCCCCTCTATTTTTAAAAAGGTATGGCAGCATCTAGTAAAGCTGTGCAGTTTCAAGCAGGTTATGCATACTGAAAATACAAATAACTTGTTGCACTACAAGTCAAATTAATGTCTTTGAAACTTTTACCATCTTAAAATTTAGTCTCTTGAGAAAGAAAACTTAATTTCAGGTACACTTCCATTTTTGCCTCCATGAAGAACTCTTTGATTTCTAACTGCATTATCCACTCTTGGAAATTAATTTCCTCTTTCTGTAGAAAGTGAAAATTCCATAAAGTAAATATAATGGAAACCCTGGAACAGCTATGCAGAGTGTTGCTGAGAACAACAACAAATATCCAATCCCCCATTTTATCCCACTAACATTCTACTAATTGTTTTAATTCTTGCAACAATGCAGAATACTTTCAGAAAAAGTCTATTTTAATCATTAAAGCTGCATGTTTTGGTATAATAGCACATGGGTCCACATGTTCACCTGCAAACCTAAAATCCAATAAATTCAAATAATGAAAAGATGGGAACTCTAGCTTCTTTCAGGAACTTGATAATGAGCATTTTAGTACATTCCTGAAGGAAAGATCTTGAGCTTAGCTCTTTGAAATTACGCATAAAAAGTAAATAGTTTCTTTGTTGTAGTCCATATAACTGTCTTACTTTTTGCTTAATTTCCTACTTTTCAATTTAGCATTCCTCAGTAATCTTTAAGGTCTCTTCCAACCTAGTAATTCTGTGAATTCTGTGAATATTAGTAGTAAGACCTGGACTACTGTTTCTACTTAAGCTCTGTACTTTCTTTCACTCATCAGTGGTCTGTCATGCAAGTAAAATTTTCATAGATTGAAACTGTAGATAACTTCTGCAGCACAGCAGAGAGATCCTTCATGTAAAATCAAAGATAACAGCTAAATTCCTTGGAAAAGTTTTGGGCTTTCTTACTGTGCTGTTTGCTAACTGTTGATGTGGATAGATTACAGGGTTATCAATATCAAAATATTCTTGTGTTAATGTACTTGTGAGGATTGAAAGACAGAATAATCTCGCCATAACTCACATGAACACAGAGAAATTATAATTTGTCCAGGCTTGTCTGATCTGTAACTTGATCAACATGAGGGACAAAAAGGTTTCGTGGATGCGTGACTTTGCTTCAGTGACACACTGGTACATGCAAGTACTCTTGCCTGAATTCCAGTGGGTTTGTCCCTTTATCCACACATAAGGTTTAACTCCAGCACCACCAAACCAGAACTTTTCAGCTGCCTTTCAGTGGGAGTTTTGCCTGAGTAAAACTGCATGATTTGCCTTTTCTGTATGATCTTTTTGCAAGTTACTGGACAATTGTTTAGGTTTACATTGAATTAATTCAAAAGTCCCTATAATTTTTTCCCCCAAACAGCAGGACTCAGATTTTGTTCACCTATCAGAGAGTACTTTCCAAGCCAACAATATTCTTTCGGAATCTGTAAATTTTGTGGAAGAAAACTTCATGTGTTTTAATTTAGTTAAATAAAGAAGCAATTATCAAAGAAGCAGGAGAATCATGGGGAATAAAGTGAATTTAGAACATTTTTGGGTTAGGATGCTATTGCTGGGGGTTAGTACTTGCGTGGCAGTGTTACACAAGGCCTGTATCCCAGACGGTGGCTGGGATCGACCTTGTTGCCCATGGGACACGGTCACATGCAAGAGGAAATGCTCTACGTGTGTTTGGGTCTACTCACGTAAATTAGACCTGAGAAGTATCTCTCCCTTAGATTGTGCAGCACTGAAGCTTCATTGAGGCAAGTCAGCTCTGCCATGTCCTCCACTTTGGAGAACTTTGGAGGGTTCATCTTCTGGATGTCATCCTTGCTCAGTGTCACTTTCTTTCCATTTTCTGCCAGTTCAACTGTCACCTCATCCCCTTTCTCTTCCTTGATACTTGCTGCTTCAAATCCATGTTTCTCTGATGGAATCCAAACCAGTTTCTTTGCTGACCAGTCAGCCTGGGCAAGTGGGTTGTTGATGAAGTTTTTGTCCACAAAGAGGAATTTCTCGTCATCGCTGAGAGGTTTTTGAGCCATTTTGACTCAGCAGACACCTGTTGAGGAAGCAAAATATTCTGCTTTAAAGGGATAAAGGAAGGCAAATGTGGATTGGCATGATTTGGCAGATTTGACAAATGCTTAGTGCCTGTGCAATGAGACAGTCAGAACTGCACCAGGGCCACCAGCTGAACACCTTCCTGCAGCCTCAGCTCTTGCCCATCACAAAGTTAATTGAATTCAGACAAACACAAAATTTCCCATCACCCAAATGCTGTTGGGTGCATACTGAAATATCAGTGGAATAATGAAATAAACAGTAGAAGAATGGTTCCCAGGCTATGTTCCAGCAAGGACAGAAATGAACCTTTCTTGCAAAGGACTATTTCCAATCACTTAATACTGTTTCATTTGGAGAAGAATAAGATTAAGTAAGACAAGGTCAACAGAAAAAGCAGAAAAAAACGTTCTTGTCAATACTGCTGGTGAAGGAGAAGTAATTTAGAGTTAGCCCTTCCCCATGGGTCAGACAGTAGGAGCTGATCATTTCTGAAGGGTAAATGTCTATCACATGAGAGAGAGAAATGAAACAAGCCTGGAATTGCCTCAGCTAAAAGATACTCTGAACCATGACACTCAGACTGGAAGGATGATGCATCTGTGTCATGCAGTCACACATGGATAAAGCAGCTGGATGTGTCTGCTCCCTAGGTGAGAGCCAGGGGAGAGTTTAGGCTGCTTTGCATGGTGCTGAGGCTGGAGGCAGCTGCTCTCCTGCTCTGGCCACTGAAGTCTGGATGTGGCTGCAAGATCAGTGCTGACAGTGCTGGAGCTTTGTAAGTGCTCTGCTCTATCCCATGGGGGCACAGGTCTAAGTGAAGGAAGGAGTACACAGAGGATTTGTGGTTTGCTCCAGGGCAGAAAGAGTGTGCTGGTTGGGAAACCTGCTGTGCAGTGGAGCAGAGAGGAGAGCTGGGGAGGAGCTACGAAGAGCGTGTGCCCAAGAAAAACATCTCTAGGAGACAGAGGCTGTTTCATTTCCTTATTGAGAATGAGTTTAATATTTACAGCATTCAAACAAACATGAATCTGGAGGGAGCTTGGAGAACTGACTGCTAAAGATGTCAGCAGTCAACCCATAAGCAGGACAATATTTGTGACGACCAAGCTCTGTGGTATGTAACCAAATGGACGTGCTGTGCTCTGGGAGTATCAGAGCTTGCTTTCCAAATATGTGTCCCTGAAGCCTTCCCACAGATTAAGGTTTTTTTGCAAGGCCACACTCTATGAGGGGTCTGAGAAGGAAACATGGATCATGCAGAAAGTGACATAAAGCTTAAAAACAAAACTAGGATTTGTAGAGGTGCCTAAGAAGGTTAGATGATATCCCACTGAAATCCAGTGGAAATTAGATGCCCTAGCTCTTTAAACTCCTGCAACAATTGTCTTGTCTTAAAAAAAAAAAAAAAAAAGCAAAAAGCAAAAAGCTAAATGTGCTTGTTCTAGAGCCTTGCCTGGAAATCCCAAAGACGAAAATTCGCCCAGATAGTCCATGAAGTTGCAATGTGTGAGGGAGACCCTGTGCACTGCCACTGGCCCCTGAGCAGTGTTCCCTGCTGTCAAGGCTCTGCAAGGGAGCATCTGTAGGATGTGGCCCTACTCTCGCTCCCAGGAGATTCTTGGAAGAGAGCAAGAGGAAACTATTTGACCTCTGTGTGGATTAAGGCAGAAAATGCTCCCTGGCTGCCAAGAGGGCTGGTAGAGCTGCACAGTTCCAATAATGGAGATGGTATTCTCTCCTGCTGAGCTCTCCAGCTGGCGGCTGCAGGGGGAAGCTGCTGCACAGGGCAGCCATGGAAGCTCTGTCCCATCCAGAGCTGCAGCTCCCAGGGCACGGGGCTCAGGGAGCAGCAGGAGCTGCCCTGGCCTCTCCCGCTGCTGTGGCAACAGGCAAGGCATGTTCTCCACCCCACTGCCCCAGCAGCATGGGAGGAACTGCTGTAGCAGTGGAGAGGGGGATTTCAGTCCATCCTATGGCCAGAAGAGAGCTCAATGGCCATGCTGAAGCATCAGAATGGTTGGATAGTGCTGCCTGTGGCTAAATGCCAGGTGACAGCACTTTTATATCAATAGGAATTAGGTACTGCTCTCAGAAACACCAGAAGTGAGACTGAACTGCAGAGCTGAGCTTCATGGAGTGAAATCCTGCTATTCTGAGGCTGCCCACAGAAAATGATGGAAATCAAACTGCCAAATCATCCTGACCACCCACCCAAAAAACCCCACTGTAGCTAAAACTGTTGTCCTGTTACAAAACATGTCACAGTGGGACATCCCACAGGTTTGTCTGTTCTGTTGCCCAAGGACCAAGGAGAAGTTTCTTTCTTTGTTACATGCTAGGTCAAAAACATCTTCCCCAGATTCTAGCATGAAACCCAGAGCTGGTCTGTCTCTATTTGACTATATTCTCCTACTTCTTCCTGTATGTACATAGTAAGATGCAGAAAGTTTTAAAATCAATCTTTTTCAAAGCAAGATCCATTTGGAAGGTATATAAGGTGGAATGAACTGCAGAACTTGGAAATACAGGTTCTTATTCCCTAGATCCAAACACTAGGACTAGTTTGAATATGGTAAGAATAGATCCCCTACAAGAACTAGTGAATAGACAGTCTGAACTGGGGCCCAGAACTACTCTGAAACACAATGAGGAGAAAACATTTATGTGAAAAGAACTTTTCATGACTGAACCTCTGGAATCTAAGGATAAAGTTTTAGCAGCTTCTGACTATCACTGCAGTAAAAAGGGAAATGCTGTTATGAAGGGTGGATTAATGGCTATTAATAATTTTATTTATTTATTAATGTGCACTATCCATGTTCATTATAAAGGAAGGTCTTCCATCTGAATGAAAGGGGGAGAATATAAACTCCACAAACTCAACTAAATTTGTCCTAGTGAGGACTAATGAGCTGCTGATGAGATGCTGAAGCTTTCTGATTAATAATTGGCACAATATCTTCTGGTTCATCTCTGATCAAGAATGCACTGCACTGGGCCAGTATGTGATTGATACTGGGGAAATGGGCCGAGGGGAAAGACTCCTTGCAGCCTGCTGAGAACATTCCCTGGGAAGGCAAAATTGACCCTTTAGCCAGTTTCACCCACAGGACTGGCAGAAAGAAATGGAGACCCCAATCCACGTGCAAGAGGTGGTAGGAGGTTCTCATCCATTTATCCCAAATCATGTACAAGAGTATACACTTTATACCCAGAGGTGAGTTATCCTGAGAATGGGAGGAGGAAAAGCAATCACAAAAATACTATTGAGATGAAGTTTCTTGCCTTGGAATTGTGCCAAATTACACCTAACCTGATCCATTTGTTGTATTTGTCTAGCACACAAACATACATGGATACTTCCACAGCTATTCCTCTGTCTGCTGTCCCACTGTGGAGATATCTGGCTGACCTTCACTGTCTTTTCCCTTTTCATGTTAATGACTGAAGCTGAATGCTGTCTTTAAAACTAGTTTATCCTGAGTATATTATTTCAAGGATGAAATATAAATATTCCCAGGAAGTGCACTTTAATTAAAAGTTTATTGGCCAAGCAGAATTGCCTCCTGAGTCAGAGCTTGGAGGGAGTGCTTTTCCCCTAAGAAAAAGATAAAGGACACTTCTCCCTTCCTCTGCAGGATGTGCATGTCAATATAAAGCCTTATCACATCTATACAGGGAATAATTATTGCAACAGAAGAACATATAACCAATTATTTTAAAAAACCAAGTCCTGCTCTCGTGAGTAGTTTCTGATGGAAGAGTGTAGCAGTAACCTGCTCTTGACTCAAACTGCATTTCTTGGGCTACAGTAATTCTTGACTATGATCTTTCCAGTTTCCTTATCTTTTACTTTTCCAGTACTTAACTGAATCATCCAACTGAGCACTGCTTGGAAAAAAAGATAATCAAAAGATAATCTAGGGGTGAATCCTAACCTTGTGATCTTCATTTAGGAACTGGAATTCCCTAGCATTGACAGCTTTATCACGAGCACTGCTATCAATCCCTCCTGGCCTTTCACCATTTTTTTGGTAATGCATTCTCCATACACTTCAATTAAATTCTCTGTAAGTGCCTCAGTTTATAATAAAGTCTTCTCACCTCTCTTAATGTGAGTTACTACATAACTCTGACTAAACACTTGATTAATTTTCTGATTTTCAAAAGAAATTGGCCCTAGTTATTGCCAGCATTATAAACTGTAAAAATCAGAAAAGAAGGGGGAAAAAGGGATAGATTCCCCTTTTTTATCTGGAAAAACCCAGCTATTTCAGATTCTTCTTCTTCAGATGTCATTCTATTAACTAAATAAAATTCTGTATATTGATTATAATTCACAAATAATCCATAATTTAACTGGACTTTGCACAAGTTGGAAAGCTGTCTCTAGCTCTTGGCTTCTCCTGAAATTAACATACTTAAAAGCCATCAGATTTGCAATTAATAAGTCTCTGTGATTTCCAAAGCATTGGGATCTCTGCATACATCCCAACGCTGCCTTTTATGGAGATGTTCTGCTCAATACTCCCCGTTCCACAAAAATGTAATGATAACAAATTCAAAACAAATACCTTTTAGGGACTAGTGTGTCAATTGCAAATGAGATAATAAAATTCATTGTTTACATCCAAGCGAACACAGCCAGGGCAGAATCGGGCACTGAACTGAAGTGACAACTTAATCAGAGCTTTGCTCTCGGGGGGTTCATCAGTTCAGCCCCTGCCTGAGAGGCTTGAGGGAAGGGGGGACTTGGGGAGTTCAGCAAGTCAGATCCATCCAGACAATCCTGCTGCAAACTGCCTGTCAGGGCAAAGCTGGCAGTGAAGGGCAAGGTGGGCTTGTCTTTCAACAAGTGTATCTTAGAAAAGGTTTTATTAGTATGGAGGTATTAGATAATGACAAGCCTTCTGATTTCTGTTATATTGAAAATATCTCATGATGCTTCTTAATTATGCAAACGTATATGCCTTTCACATAAATACCAACATTTTTTATAGGTGTGCATGCACACAGACACAGACACACACACATATAGGTGAAAGAAGCCCGTGAACCTCTGGGATGGTGCTGAAGCTGCTTTCTGCACTGCCATCTACTGTCGTTTTAATTTACTTAAGGGATTTTCTTAGAAGTTTGTTGCTTTATTTTCCATTTTAAAAATAGGCATGTCACCTTTGAAATTACTGTAGTTCAATAAATTGTCAGATTAGTTTTGCTTCAAATTTGTTCCCAGCATATTAAAAACATACATATGTGATGCTGGGGCATTTATGTAAAAGTGATTCCATTTCTTCTTCTAATTTTTAAGCAGTTTTCCTGTTTAAAGAACAAGTTACTGATGAACTGATTATTTTATTTGGTTGCACTTTCTTTCAACAGTCCTTTATTAGGACTGAGAGGTTAAGAACAGTTAAAGAAGATCAGCAGCTCAGGTTTTTCATTCCCAAATGCACGAGTGATGGTTACCTGCAGCAGCTGCCGTGACCACCTGCACTGCCCTGCACCTTGGGCAGCGTTGCTGCCGGCTCAGAGCACGACTCCTCTGCAGCTGGTGTCCTTCAGGCTCGACCCAGCAGTGTTAGCAGTGACCAGAAGCAGGCTAGAACATCTGTGCCCACTTTCAGCATGCACAGTCTCTATGCATTTTAAGCAGAACCCAAGCAGTAACACAAACCCGGATGAATCACCCGAGCACGTCTGATAGGTCTGTTCCCATCCCCAGCTTAATGCTCTGGATGCGTTTGCAGAGCAGAGTAAGAGTTAACTCGCCAGAGTCCCCATCCCAAAGCTGTGAGCCCCCAGCCCTGTCCCCAGCAGGGACCTCAGCCCAGTGGTACTCACAGGTGTCCAATGGGGGGAGCAGAGTGAGTGGGAGATACAGCCACCAGCCGGGACAGCCCAAGTCCTTACTGCCTTTGCAGCCTCCCTATATAGAGGAGGAGAATCTTGTCAGTGGGGAGGGGCCCTGGAAACCACGTCCTGCTGGAAAATCCTTTTGGTACCTGGCTTAAAAAACACAGCCTGAGCCAAGGACCTCGTTCCCAGCAGGGCCTAACCCGGGGCTGTGGCCCCTGCCCCGAGCCACTTTTTAGGGAAGCAATCTGGTTTTGGCTTTCAAAAAGATGTATGAAAGGGGTGCCCCTAAATCACAAGTTCAGGGTTTCACCCTTTTTCCCTGCTGTTTGACAAAGCAAATGGACCTTTAACTCCTTCCTGCCTTGGCAGTCTCTCTGCCCCTCATGGCCCTGTGCCTAGAAGGGCAAAGGACAGATCACGGGCCCGTGTGGCACAGGATGTTTCCTACCCACTGTCAGTGCATTTTGTTGGAGCTAAGTCCCTGAGTTAGGTTGCTTGGGCGAAGAGGGTTATAGGGTTATTCCTAACACAGCAGGACTGTGTGGGTGGAAGTGGCTCTGGGTCTCCCTGTGTTTATGTGACATTTGGAGCCTAGGGCTGGTTTAAGCCTCCTTTGCCCCTGGGATATGGGAGGGTTGTTTGCCACTTTCCCAGCAGATTTGCCAATGTTTCTTTTGCGATCCAGTGTGCAGCTCAGTTCTTGAGAAAGGACTGTAAATACTTGTTCATATATATGAAATACCTCCCTGTGCCCGTAAGTGTAGAAGAGAAATGGTGAGGAGCTGGGGGAGCACAGTCCCCGGGATGCACAGACAGAGCAGGGAGCAGGCACCATGTGCTGGCACGGAGAGCAGGACACAGTGCTGGGAGCCAGACCTGCAGGGGTTAGGGAGTGCTCTGGTCCTCATCAAACCTTCCTCACAGCCCCCAAACCTTCAATCCCCAGCTGTCCCCCCTCCTTCCTTTCCTAGTAGCCAACAGCCTTGTGCAGTAGGACCTGTGGATGGAGATATCCCAAAAAGGGAAAGCTAGGATCCTCTAGGAATTCCCATCAACGTGCCAAATACAAAATACCGAAACAACCCCCTCTCAGCAACATACTAAATATGGTGTATGCCCAAAGGATCAGAGCACAGGCCTGAGTGAAATTATTTCTCTTAACATCAACAGCTCTGTCTTCTCTGGAAAATAAACCCTCCTGGGGAAGATGGATGGGGCTCATATTGGTCTCATCATCTTAAAAAAATACCTATGAGGGGAGGCTGGGCTGAAAACCTCTGCTGTCACTGGGTCAGGAACTTGCAGGTGTGATAGACCTGTAGCCCCTTCTTCCAGTTCTGGCCAGTGGTGAAAAAATTTCAACAAAGAGGAGAGAGGGAAAGAGCCCTGGGTTCTGCTCTGCAACATTTCAGAAATATGAGATGCAGGGTCAAATTTGGGCCTCAGCTGGAGAAGACCAGGTTTGCCAGGGCAGTGACACAGTCCCAGAGGTCACAGACTGTCCTGCCAGAGGAAGGGTTGGTGTGTGCAGTGGTGTGGGGCTGCCACGGAGCCATGCAGAGCCTTCCAGGACCCAGCAGCGCCATATCAGACCTGTGCATGTGTGACTTTGTTGGAGCAAAGCCAAGGAAATGATCACCACCACATAAATCCAAGAAACTTGTCCTTGTTAGCAGAAAGTTCCTCACAGGGCAGGGTAGTTCACCCTATACATTTTTCCTCTGCAGTTTCTTGATTGCAAACTTAGCTTTTAATTAGAAACACAATGAAATGCAAGGGAATCCTCTGAAAAGTATGATCATTTTAACATTCATCAAAGTTATTCTAAGAAGTTCCTTTTAAACACATGCAGCTGTTTCACAAAACCAGACACATTATAATAGTAGCTTAAAAAGGAGTGGAAATTATTCTGGCTGGTCTGCAAACCACTGCACATGCAGGCTTGCTGCCCGAGGAGGGAGTTTAACAGCAGCAGTGCTGGAGGGTGATATATGATGTGACATTAAACGGAGCTGGAAAGTCCAAAAAAATATTACTGCTGGGACTGAAAGAGTTGCACTCTCAAGCCATGTGGGGTAGGAAATGATGTGTATAAGCATGGCTTCCAACCTTCAGTTAAAAGCTAATGTAAGAATACACAAACCTGATAGCCTGGTTGGGGGTTCCTGAAAGTTGTGGTGTTTGTTTTAAACCAAAGTTGCCTCAGAATGAAAGCTGTGGATTTCCAGTGGATGATGAGTTTGTCACAAGAAAATAAGCTTTGTTTAAACCCCCTTGATTTTTTTATTTATTTGTTTTAATTACTTTTTTACTTAGAAAAAAATTAAGTATTAAGCAGCCTACCCTTAAATATCTCCTTACTGAATTTGCACTGTAAATATTGTACTTGGGGAAAAGAAAGAGGACCCAAGAAGGAAAGAAGTGAACTTTTAGCTGCCTTACCATGTGTAACCTGAACACAAGAGAGGGGAAAAAAGAAAAGCACAGATGCTGATGTTAGTTGTTAAATAAAGCATCAGGTAAGTAATTTTTGTTTTGTTTAAAAATGTTTTTACTTAAGTTTTACCAACCATGTTTCTCTAAGATGACAAATGTAATTAGAACAGGTAATTGTACTCGTGGATTACCACTTGTGTCAAGCTGTGCCCTTGCAGCAGGAGGGACAGTCTGTGTCCAAGCCAGGACAATCAATCTTGAGAATAGTCTGATGAGGGAAAATACTCCCAACTGCTTGATGTTTGTGCTGGCTGCAGGTGGTCAGGTGAAGCCTGTGAAGTGCACAGAGCAGGTCTGAATCAGCTGCTGCTGAAAGGGTGTATTTGGAAGTGTGAACAAACCTTTTGGGGTTTCTTTTCTTAAAGGTGATTACCCAAGGCTAATCAGTCCTCCGGAAAACTGATCCAGTGACACCGAGATCGGGTGCTTGACATGAGGGTACTCAGGAAGGAAAATGTAACCGACTCCTCAGGGGGAGCTGATAAAGCTTCAAAAAATCTCCTCTGTGCAGGACAGAAACTAAAACCTCTGAAACAGCACGGCTGCCCTGCAGTCGAGAGACACAGTTTGCTCTCGTTTGAGAGGAGAGCAAAAATTTGGTCTTGAAGAATTTTTTATTTTTAAAACTTGTGGGTTAAGTTCTTCCAAAGTGCTTTCCAGATCTGATATCCACCCCAGACTCCACTGGCTCCTTGTCACCTTCACTTGTGATAATGTGCTTAGACAACAAACAGCCTCTTTTAATGGCATTCCCTCCATAACACTCTTGGTTAATGTTCTATCTCCAACAAAACTCACAAATGCATTTTGCTATTTAAAGACCCTAAATTTCTATATGCTTGTATCTTTTTTTTTTTAAATTTTCTCTTGTCAGTAGAAAGAATAAGGGCAGTTAATACAAGACATCCCAGGCTGTAATTATGCGACTTCCAAAGTTAAGAAACTAATTTTTGTGCATGCTCACCTAGGTGGCAATTTCTTCTAAAACCTGAACCTGTGACTCTAGGACTGTGAAATATTTTTATCTAAACATTGATCTCACCTTAAAATTTTAAGGAATGCTAAGTGCATCCATGTGGGAAAGATTTTGCAATTCCTCTTCACCCAGTAACAAGGCAGGCAGCCTGACATTCAGAGGACTTGCTGTATGTCAGCATCTTGAAAGATACTCTCATATTTCATGTACTGTCAAGATAAATGCTAGATGATTAATAATATGATTGGACCAGTATATTTTCATAGACATAAAGCTTTGTTGTAAATAAACATCACTAGAAATACACTTTAATTTGCCTTTAGTTTGCTTGTACAATGATTATACTTTGAAACAAGAGATTGTTTCTAACCCCCAGATGTGGGCTGTGAGGGTATTGGAGAATTAGATGAAATGCAAGTTACACCCAGAGCAAACAGGCCAAATCCACCCACTGTCCAATAGACTGTCAGTACAATGGGTGAATCCCCAGAAAAAATAGTGCAAAGATTCCCTTTGTTTCAAATGTATTTTGTCTCTGATTTCAGACATACATCTTTACCTCAAAGCTCAGTGAAGGATGCCCTTGTAGCAGCCTCTGCTTTCCTGACTGGAGAGAGGAGCCTGCTGAGCTGGGTGCTTGGGAAAGGGCAGGTACCAAACATCCCTTTGCCTTCTTCAGCCTAGGCAAAAATTTTTTTTAATTTCTACCACTAAAAATTCATTTCCCAGGGAGCTCCATGGCACCTGGGCAGCATCTGAGTGATCTATGATGGGAAGACAGAAAGCAGAAGCAGTGGCTTTAGTTACACTAAAACATTTGCGTAACAGAGAAGGTTTAAGCTTTTGTGTTTTCAGAGCCTTTTTCTTTGCCCTTGAAGAAGACAATTCAGAATCCAAATATACATAACAATTTGATCCACTGCTTCGTGGAAAAACATGGGTCTAGCACTGAACTTCCAGAAAATCAAATTAAAAATTCAGGAATGGCTCTTCAGCCCAGCAGCTGAAGGTGATGGAGGTATGAGCATAGAGCACACAGAGATTCCCTTGCCTGATCCAGTGGTCAGCTGCCACTGCTGCAGAGCTGCAGAGGACTTACAGATGGATTTGATTGAGGTTTATTTGCAAACACACATCCTCCCCTCCTGGCAGCAGTCCTGGGACACCCACAAATCAGCCAACGAGGAGCTGCCAGCACTGCCAGTCACACGGAGGAGATGAGCTCACTGCTGAGGCTTCAAATGGATAAATGCAGCCTCTCTGCAATTCCACATTAGAGTACAGGCTGCTGGGAGAAATGAAAGTATCCCTGCAATGCTAACTGGGTCAAATCAAGATAAAGGCAAAATTTCACAGTGTGCGCAACTTGGAGTCCTTGCAACTTCACAAACTGCAGATTCTCTTCCTCTCTTCCCCCTCCACTGTACCATTTATCTAACAATAAAGATTTTTAAGGACCTGACTCTAGAGATTTATTTATACAAAACTCCTCTCAGTACCCCTGGATATATTTAACATTTATGCATTTTGTTAAAATGAGAAGAGAAAAAATAGATGTTATTTTTTAATGTACCCCTGCAAGTTTGGCTTTTAAAATAAATCACCATTTCAAAACATGTAAATACCTCAGCTAAAAAAGAGTTCTGGGAATCAGTAATCTACTATCAACTTTATTTTTAGCTTTGCCTGACTTAGAGTTTCATGCTGTTTGGGAAAAAAACCCAGAAGTTCCTTCGCCTCCCATATACCCAGTGTTACACTGTACAATTTATAGCAACTCCAGATGGAAAAAACTTACTCTTGTTTGTTTGCTGGAATGAAGATAAATATAGTCCCCATTTCTGGAGAATTAAAAACAACTATGCCTCTAAATTACCTCAATTTTTCTATTAGAATTTCTTTTCCCCTACTTATCTGAAAGTTGCAGCTTCTTTTTAAAAAGAATGATTAAAATGTTTAATTTGAACACTCTGAAAATACCACGCAGAATAAAATTGAAAAATTTTATTCAGAAACACAGGAAAATCACACAAATATATAAGTGTAAAAATGATAAGTTATTATATAAAAATTTATTGGATAAACTCAGTATATTCAGGTGCAATTCTAGACACAGGATTCACTAATGTGAGTCTCTATACAGTTTTCCTTCTATCAGCACTGGGGAAACAGAGCTTTGCTAACATTTTAAAAATTGACAGTATGTATGACCTTGTCATCCTGTCTCATGAGTAGATATTAGAAGCTAAAATGGTCCCACTGGATTTACTGGAGAAATTTATGCAATGAAGAATGTCCTAAATTAAATCTGACATTCCTTGAAATGATAAATTAGAAAATGAAAGATATCATCTCTTTATACTTTGTAAAATAAGAGGCTCTTCGATGCTCGTGCCAGCCATCCTTCCTGGTTCTGGAATTCTGTCTGAAAATGAAACACAGACAAAAATATTCTCATACATCTGGAGGTCCAAGGTGTGTTATCTTCTACTATTACCAACTTTGATGCACAATATCATCATAGGGAATTTAGGAAATTTTACAGATAAACGTTTCCATGCAGGTGTAGGAGATAAAAGCTTTAGATTACTGAGATTAGATTTCAGACAACTTCCAACTCAGCTGTAGTGAATGAGGTAAAGAAACACCGTATTTCACACCTTTTATCAGGATCCCCAGTCTGCTGGCACACTCATACCTCTAAATAAACAAGGTAATTTCTAAAGTGAAAAGCAAGTTAGATGTTAAACAAGAGACTTGGCAGGTTGGCATTATGAATGGACTTGATTACCTGAATATGCAGCCTAATGAAAAGAGTTGGATAATTAGTATTTTAGACCCACTGCCTTTAGGTCTCAACTAACATACTCCACAAACACATGCAGAAAGTAATTTCAGAATATATTTACTTAAAGGTTCAAAGCTTTAAAACTTTTATGTTTTTGTTCAATTCTAAAAAAAGCAATGTGCTGTTGTGTCTTATGATTGATCCTGAGCTCTGTAACTAACTGTAACCAATTAAATCTCCATGTAAAGTTATACTGGAGTCAACAGGGCAGGGTGACCCTGCAGAGTCAGTAGAAACAGAAGTTACTTTAAAAACAATTCTCCTATACACTCAGTTTGTTTAAAAAATGGAAAAATTTCTGATAGGAAGAATTGTTTTTTAACAAAGAGGTAATTTATAGCAGTTTTGGTATGGAAATTTTGTTTCTTCAGCCCCCTCTTCTGGCAGAAGAAAAACATCATTGTCTCGGTGATTTAACTGTTAAAAAACTGTTAGTACTTCTCACCCTCTTTAGATGTCAGTAAGATCTCAGGCTTCATACTTTTGAAATTTTTGGATACAAACCAAACAGTTTATGGTATTAACAGGAGAGTAATAAATTTTTACAGTAAAAAATGAAGTAATATGCCAAGCAGACTCTTTGAAGGAAAAAGCTGGACCAATGAACCTTTTCATTCTCTAGTATTAATTGTATTAATTGTAACCAGTCCAAAAGCAGACCAGAAAAGGCAAGTAAGATTTAGCAGTGTTTATTATAGAGCAATGAACTTTGGGCTTAAGCTTTTGTGGCAAATAGGATATGAATTATGCTCTCAGAAGAAGTTTATGCCCATGTAAAGAACTGACACCTAAAGAGTTAAGAACTTTCTATAGAAATTAGGTTAGACCAGATAAGAAACAGAGATATGCACACTATTTAATACATTTTATTGAGAATTTAGGTTAAAATCTTGTATTGAATTCCCAATATAGTGAGACTGTCTCTAGCTGACCCTTTTCAGGTTTGTAATAATATAAGGGAGTACAATTTGGCCAGTTGAACTTTTAGGGAAAAGGTAAAGCCATTTGGTGTCAGATGAAAGCACTCCTTGCACAGAGAAGGAGGTACACAGTGTCCAGCTGCATGGTTATGCCATTATAACCATATCCATGGTAAAGGAAATCTGGTCACAGATAAAAGTTCTGCAAAAATAACATTGCACACACCTTTTTGATTTCTCTCAGCAGGTGGTTTGCCAAGGTTCTGCTTTGGATAATTCAGCAAAGACACTTTTGGAAGGATATTCTGGGTACTTTCTTCTTTACCACCATGTAAGAAATGAGAGAGAATTCCATACAGAAGAGGTCTGCTTAAGGGAGAAATTCAAAAGTAGTCTGTAAAGTCTATGAAATACTCAACATTAAAAATACACCCTTCCCCCAGGACTTCTTAGATCTTAATATTTACTTCTACAATATGTACCTTTGTCTTCAATGACTTAAAACACATCCAAGTACCATTACATAAATAAGCACAGACCTAAGCTCCCCCTGAACACCAACACTGCCCTAAAAAGCTCAGACTAAGAGACACTCTTCACTGAACTTCAGCTCTCCTGGCAGGTGAAGAACTGGGGTGTGTTTAGCACAGGAGCACAGATCCACATTCTCACCCATGGATCAGAAGGATCCACACACTCACAACAGATCAGACTTTGGTGGGCTATAGGCCAATCCACCACAGCACATCTCAAACTTGGCTCTTCCTAAGCACCTGACAGGTTCAGACAGCACAAGCTACAGAGAATGCTGAACGTGTCTGAACCTGCTTCAGCCTCAGCTCATTAATGCAGCTTTACTGGAGCACTCTGAATTTATATCTAATCTCACAGTAATCTTTCTATTGCTGCACACAGCAACTCACAGATATGCAAAGAGCAGATCTACTTTCTATAGAAAGCAGACTCTACTGGTAAGAGAGTTGTGCTTTGGTGCACAAGGACACCATCTGGAGAATGCCACAGTGTTGGCAGAATGCAGTGTTAGTTTGGAGTATGTCTGAAAATGGCCCCATGTTTGGCATCCTAAGCTGAATCCAGCATATCAGAACACACGTGGGATCAGCCACATTTTAGCTGGTGAGAACATCTATATGTGATTTTTAATTACACCAAAGAGAAAAATATACTGGCATACAGAATATAGAATATACTGTGCATTGCAAAATGTCTCCTTACACTGATTTTCCACTTGCATCTTCAACTATATTCAGCTCTTTGGCAAGAAACTGTCTATCCAAGGGCACTTCAGGCTGGCCGGATTCTGGAAAACAAAATCCCTGAATCTTAACACCAGTAAGAAAAATGTCATCAATTAACGTAAGACTTCAAAAGATCATAAGAGCACACACCTCCCTTTTAGTCTATTAATAACTAACAGTGTATTGTAATTCCAGGGAGCTCACTTAAGCATTAGTGATTCATACAGGTATAATTTACAATAGCACATTACAGTTTTTATCTTCACTCTTAAAGAATCTAAGAAAAATATTAAAGAAGTTTTACAGTATAAAGATAAATTCATCAGGCAAACAACTCTTTCTCTAAACTACTACTTTCAGGCATGTCAAGAAATTTGAGTTTGCAGGCTGTTATCAAGTATTCTTGCCCTTGCATCAACTACTGTGTCAAACAATTTACCTCAAGGGTACAGGAGAAGAGAGTAAGTTTTCTTGAAAACTAATAGAGTGATTTGGCTGAATGCTGCAAGTAGAGCTGTGGAGAGATTGTTTGTACCGTGTTAATTCCCAAGGGAAGACAAGATTATGCAGCTTGTCACACTTACTAATTCCATAGTATCAATTGAATTACTCAACCAAACAATCACTGATTACTGTTACAGTGATGACACAAATTCATGGCCAATACCTGCAGTCAAAACAGATGCTGTGTATTTATACTTGTTGTACTCCAGGTATTCCCGAATGAGCTCATTGATCAGGAGGTTCTCCCGGGACAGCGTCGGCCGCGGCTCGCTCTGGTCATCCAGGGCATTGAACACTTCAGCTCTGATCCTCGCCTTGATTTGGGCAAGAGCGCCTCTTTTTTCCAGTGTGTCCTTTAAAACTATCACCATAAAAAGGCGCGTTAATTTTGAGCCAAACGCATTCAAGCAGCAGCATTAGTTAGCCCCGATACAAACAGAGTTTTGGCGTATGCCAGTGCGACAGCGATAAGGTATCTGCACCTGGGCACGTGCCAGTACCCGCCAGTCCAGGCACGTCATAGATAAAATTAAGCCTTCAAAAAAAGTCACATATGCAATTTTTTTTTAAGTCGGAAGCATACATTCTGGCAATTTAAGAAGTAGGATGTTACTGCAGCAAGATGCGTTTAACGCTGAAGTATACTGAAATACAGCCCACGGTACATGACGGGGGCAGCGCCAAGGGACGGGGGCAGCGCCAAGGGACGGGGGCCCCCATTAGCGCCCGCGGCAGCTCTGAGACCCATCCGGGCGGCTGCGGAAGGCCGATCCGCGCTCCTGCCCTCCCGGCGGCCCGAGACATCCCCGACCCCGGCCCTAGCCCCGGCCCGGACCTGCTTTGAGCTCCGCCACCGTCGCCATGGCCGCGCCGGGACCCGGATGGCGCCGCGCGCACTGCGCAGGCGTGGGGACGGGCGGCGGAAGTTCCCTGAGGGGACAGCGGGGGGCCGGGAGGTCTCTGAGGGGACAGCGCTGGGCCGGGAGTTCCCTGAGAGGACGGCGCGGAGCCGGGCGGGAGCTCCCTGAGGGGACGGCGCTGGGCTGGACGGGAGCTCTCTGAGGGGACGGCGCGGGGCCGGGAGCTCCCTGAGGAGACAGCGCGGCTCCCGCCCGACCCCTCAGGGAGCGGAGCCCCGGGGGATCCCTCTGCTGCCAGCGGCCCGCGGGCCAGGTCGTGCCGGGATAGAATAACCAGCATCAATCAGCAGCGCTACCGCTCGGTGTCTTGCTGTACAGCCCCGTCAGCTGGGCGGAGTGTCAGGGTTACCATGCTTTCTCCTTCTGTAATTTCAGAGGTTGGCAAAAATCGGGGAAGGAAACATGGAAAATGAGCGAGAATTTCTTCCATGTGTGCAGCGGAGGAGTTTTGCACCGAGTCGCTGACAGATGCCCTGTTGATTAAAAGGAGTCGCCAAAGCTGAGCTGCTAATGAAAAGGACTTGCCAAAATGTAACTGTATACGGGGTGTTTTGCAAGCCTGAGGATCCCTGGCGTGTCTGGAGGCTTGTGTGTATGCTCCGTGTTGCTGGGATGAGTCAAGAGTGTTTATTTTGTCAATGCATTAAGTATTTCCCAAAGGAAATGCAGCCGGTGTGGGTGAACAAACTGGATTTGCTATTATCTGTTGGGGCTTGAAGGAAAATGTGAGTTTTCTTAGGCAGTAAAGCCTAAGACAAGACTTAAGTGTGGGGGTTGGAGAGGTTGTTAGGATTATTTTGTTTTGTTTGTTTTTTACATTTCCTCTCAAAGCAAATATTTATATGATGGTTTTCCAAGCACCTCTGGTAGAGGTCAATAAATAAAATTTAGGAAAATCAGAAGTGATGGTGAAGTCAATGTGTTTCCTAAGCCCAGCAGTCACTGTCAGAGCAGTGCTTGTCCCTGGCCACCCTGAGCCCACTGCCCGGATCCCCAGGGCGGCTCCGGGGATGAACAGCTGCTTATGTTTTATGTTACGGCATTTTCACAGTCTAAACATGCTTCTCTGCATCCTTCCAAACTTCTCCATGACCTTGTGAGTCACTCTTCCATCACACTTGATTTCCAGTTGATAAGTTCTTGCAGTTTTCCACACTGCTTCAATTTCCTGTCCTGCTTCAATTTGTATTCTACAAAAAAAACAAACAAAAAAAAACAAACAAAAAAAACCCAAACAAACAAAAAAAAACCCCAACAAAAAAACCCCAAAAAACAACCATATGGAATTTTGTGTGGTTCTTTTTTCTGCTTGCAAGGGGATCTCCTTTTTAGACAAGATTTCAGTTTCTATTTCTCAGATTAATCTGTGTTTTAGAAGATGCTGTTACGACAATGGTTTGTGAAATCCACGTTCAGTGACTTTCTGGTACTCTGAGATCTTAGTTCTGTTTCTCTGCAAGTTTGGCCTCGTGTCAGTTCTGGTTTTTCTCCTCCACAAAAAATATTTTGAATTTGTTACATTTTTCTTCTGAACTCTTTTGCTTCCTCTCACATTAATTATTTACTCTGTATTTTGACTGTGTTTTGGTTTACAAGGACATAGAATTAATTGGAAGATAACTAGTTTGAGGTGGCAATCCAAGAATCATTATTTGAGGAGAAATATCATTAACATGGAGCATGATGATTGGTGACATTGGGACAGTCTAGGGCTGAAAGAAAAGTATTTGGAATGTGAAACTTAAATTTTGTTAATCTTTTAGCTTACAGTAATATCTTGAGAAAAACATATATGGGTAAAAAATGTATCTTTCTAGACACTCCTCACTTCATGCTTATTTACTGTCTTTTGCATATAAAAATAAAGGGAATCATACTTGAACATTTAGCTGTTCTCTTGCAATACTATAAAGATTTTAACATGATCCAAATTAAGGTTGGGTTAAACTGACAAACTCGTAGGACTTCTGACACCCAGCGTGTGTGGTTTGATCTTTCTGTGATGATTCTGCTCCATTCCTCAATGCAGATGGGAGCTGGGTGGGCTGGACTCAGCTGCTGCTGCTCTTCGACCTGCCACCCTGAGAATGTGGGATCCAGGGGGGCAGAGCAGAAATATTGCAGTCGGATGGACAATCTGGCCACCACTAGCACAGCTCTGAAACTGCAGGTGAATAAAGAAGCAGTTTGTGATATAGTTTTTGTATGTGCGATGCCTGCTTTAAAGTTACGTATTAAACAAACAAGATCTGTCTCTTTTTAACAACTTTGTCTGTTACCATGATTGCCCTGGATGGACAAGAGCATTTTAAATTGAGGTTTGTGTGATTAAAGATTTCAGATGTTACTGTAGAGTACTATGTAACCACCCTGCTATTTCCTGCAGCATGCAATGCCATTCCTACATATATACAACCGTGCTCCAGCTGGTCTATTCTGGTACAGTAGTCAGGCGAACTGAGTGGATTTAACTGGTGCATTTTAAATAGGATGTGAAGACACCGTGAGGAGACACAACCCAATGCAACCACAGGGCTGTGCAGTCAGCTCAACTACTGCATATTTTGATGCAAACCTGGTTGTGGATGAAGTTGTTTTGGTTCTGTTCGTGCTAGTCAACTTGAACTAGTTAAGGGCATTGAAACCAGTACAACTGGTTCACGCTGAGAAGTGAGCTATATAAAGCTGAGCTTAGGCTTTCCCTGGGGCCTTCCCCTAGGACCCCGCCTTGGCTCAGTCCCGCGGGGCCCGGGTGCCAGCCGGGCACTGCGGTACCTCTCCTCGGGGGACACGTGGGGACCCTGTCCCCGGGCCAGAGCAGTGCCACGGAGAGGGGGACACCGTCATGCCCACTGCTGGCTCCCATCCAGCCCGGCGGGCAGGTGCTGTGCGCCTGCGAGGCGCAGGACCCTGGAGGCTGCTGGGGCAGCTGACCCGGGCAGGCGGGCGCGCCTGCGGTGCTCCGGGGGAAGCGATTCCGCCCCGGGTACAGGGCCGGGGGCGCGGGGCATTTCTGCGTTGAACAAAGGCACGCGTCAGGCTCTGGCCCAGGCTCCTGGGCCCGTCGCCCGCCCTGGTGCGGAGGCGTTGGTGGCCCCGCGGGACGCGCCCACGCCGGC